>JASTWQ010000649.1:0-95806 GCA_035220615.1 Leptothorax acervorum | reverse complement strand
GACAGTCATACGGGGGAATCCTTTGTATTCCCGTGACAACCAATGATACCAGTGTTGCGGAGCGTTGGACGATTTATTTCGAACAAAAATCTTTATTGAATGACGCAATTGGCAAGTGACAAATTATCGTCTAATCACGACGTTTCGACCCGGGGGATTGGGTCCTTCTCAAGTGTATACAAAAAATCGGTAACGCGAAAACATTAGTAGGCGATCGTATCTACAAACTAATACGTAATGGATATAATAGATGTCCTACCTATAGACATGCATGAACTATCGCTCTTACGTGAACATCCGCGAGATATGAAGATTTTGACCGAAAAAGTCATATGTCAAAAGCCACACAAAAATCTTTTCGTTAAGATATGTCATTGGATAAAAATAAAATTGAAGGAAGAAGATAATTACATGTTCGGTGTCGTAGAACTCTTGATGTGAATATCATAACGTTAAGAAGCACAGTGCATAACCAGAATAGTTATTAAAAGAGTCAAACGGTTAGGAGATGACGAACGGTCGGGAGCAAGCAAGCGACTAACAAAATTAAGGGTAAATATGCAGAATAGTGGCCTCCTCACCGATTTTGTTGAACTTAGGCTTAATCGACGCGTTTTTGCGTGAAACGAAAGAATCTGGCAGAAAAAAGTGTCGCTCTGCCCCGCGAAGCGAGATATTAACAGTTAAAGTTGACGACTGTCAGGTTATGAAACCTATCATACCGACGCGATGTAGCGACTGATAGCGACCACCAGAGAGAAGGATGAGAGCGGTCATGGGCGCATTTTAGCTGTCATCTTATTGTCGTGGCGCCTCTATGTCCATAAAATGTGGACATTGAACTACGTATCCAATGTCCACGAATCCCGTAGGTAATGTCCACGATTTTGTGGACCTCTTCCGTGCTATGTCCACGATGTTGTGGTTCTCTTCCGTGCTATGTCCATGATACCGAAAATCAATAAGATGAATGAGTCAGACAAGGACCGACAAACAATCGCTTCGTTCTTGTCTCACGTATCACGTTACGGTGGGCACGAAGCGAGCTAGCAGCGGCGAAGCCAAATTTTCCTGTTATCAGTCTCGCTTCTCTTACGCGCTGCGTTTCGTTCGATTTCAAAAATTAATATCTCTGGCTATATCTGTCGTAGAGAAATATTTAAAAAAGCATTTTAAAGCTGAAGAGACAATCTTTTCGAAAAAAATAATTTAAGTTGCAAGAAATTGCAAATTCCAATTGTTATAAGCAATTGAATGTTTAATTATTTTTTTCACTAAAAAGTACATTTTTTTTAATTTTTAAAATACTGCTATCTCATTTGTCTACTTTATTCTGAAAGTACACATATTTTTTATTTTATGAATAAACGATGGATTCTATTTTTTATATAATTTTAATGACTGAGATGCCGTGCCGTTCTCGCCCTGGCTTGACCAAGTGGCACAGCAAATTGATTTCTTCGGAATCTCTTGTAGGAAGAAATGTATGTATAGTATAATGACATAATATATATGTTAAATATATAATCAAAATTATACAAATCATATTTTTGTTTTAAATATCACATTTTAATCATTATTGTGTAGTATATTCTGGTAAAGTAAATTGTTACTGTATTGTATAATTTGACCATTAATTTTCTTTTCTGTTTTGAAATTGCCGAGATTTTACGTAATGAATGTTATGCTCAAATTTTTCTTATTGAGAAATTTATAAAGTTATGAAGAACAGTGTAAATTGGCAATTTTGTTGAACTGCAGAAGATTAAAAGTAATAGCGTGGTTATTTACAGACAAGGTAGTTGTATCGCGACAGTATCCAAAATTTTATACTCTAAATTGACGTGAAAACATCCGCGATTATTACGGTTACAGACTGAAAACTTTTGGATAATTCTGTCTCTCACACACAGAAAAAAAGGCTATTCTGTTATTTTTCTCCTCTAGTCTCGCTTCTTTACGTCGAATAATCGTGAAAATCGAGGTCTATTTGTTATTGTATTTCTAAATCTAAATAGTCAATATTTCGGTTTTTTCTAACTAGTATTTCTAATGTGTTTTTCCGCTATAATATATCCGGTTTTTTATCACTTTCTTAAATTGTCTCTAATTATTACAATCCAAAATACGAGATTTCTGTGTATGCTTTGTGCATGCAATACATGGAAAAAATGCAATTTTTGACTGTGATTATCTCGCGTTCGGGGATGGTCCTTCGCTTTAGGATCCCCTTAAGTTGTACAGATGTGAGATACCACATTTATTAACGTATAGTGAAAATTTCAAATTTTTCTTACAATTTGCGTTTCACGCTACATATACTATCTTAAGAACCGAGAGACTTGCCGTAGAACGCCAAAAGTCTGGGCCTACAGGAATTTCCCGATAAGAAAAATTAGAGCACAATATCCATTACGGAAAATTCCGGCAATTTACAACGGAAAAGAAAATTAACGGTCAAATTATACAGTACAGTAACAAAATTTACTTTAGGCAGAAATAATGCAAAATTTTTAAAATGTAATACAAAATTGTGATTTGTATATAATTTTAATTAAATTTAATTATATATTATGTCATTATATACATTTTATATATACGAGTATAAGGGAATTGTGCCCAAAACGACATACTTTTTTTTAAACATTATCAATTTATTCTGTAGTACTTAAAAATTATGTAACCTGTTTAGAAACATTTTAGGATAAACATAGTTTGGTATTATAATATTTAAAAATTTTATAAATTTGCATTACTTATGTAACAACATATAAACAAAACACTACAATTGTTATTTTGCCTTGATATATCGGGCAAAATGACATAGTGCTAGTTTAGGTGCTTAATATCGCTGCAGTTTAGAAGAGCGACAATACTTTAAACAATCAAAATCCATCGTGTCTTTATAAGTACCTGTTACAAGTTATGGTAGTGAGTGCACGCTTGTGAATGGAAATTTTGCCATTTAATCGAAAACGTAAATATAAAAAATTTTTTTGGCACATTTTTCTTTAGCTCATTACTTTATTTCTTTCTTTGGTATCCGGGTTGGTATCTAATCTTTTTATGTTTCATCATTGAGTTTTCTTATATGTAGCCACGCTGTTGCACTTTTTATATTTGGAGATATCAGAGCAATATTACATATGGTTGCTGGCCTCAAATAATTAGTATATGTTATTTTGTCCGGTCACTAGTAAAACTTTCTATCCATAAAATAAAAAGTTAGATTGTATTAGAAAAATATAATAAGTGCAACAGCATGACTTCATATAACAACACTCAATGATGAAACATAAAAATATTAAATATCAAACAAAGAAATAAAGTAATGAGCTAAAGACAAATGTGCCAAAATAATTTTCTATACGCTTAAACAATAGAAACGGCCAAAATTCGAGCAATAATGGTTCTTATTTGAAAATTATAAATGTTTACAATAGCATCGCAATTTTTATACTTACGTTTTCGATTAGATGGCAAAATTTCCATTCTCAAGCGTATAGGGAAAAGTGGGACAGGTTGAGACATTTTTCGGAAATTAATTTTTTTTATTTATTTAGGAAGTAAAGCACGCTAAACCAATAAACTTATTAAATTTAAAAATTTATGTAAATTTGTGCTGCAAATCACTTTGATGAAAGAATTTTAGCATAAATATTTACAAAAATACAGCGAGTTGAATTTAGGTGTCTCAACGTGCCCCACTTTTCCCTACTCATTACCAATTTGCAACAGGTATTAAAGACATGATGGATTTTGACGTATAAAATGGTACCAGCAAATCCTCTAGCAGCGATATAAAGCGCCAAACTAGCATATTATGGCCGGTATTCATAGTCGGATTTTATATTCAAGATCGTCTTAAGTAATGTCTTAAGATGCTAATACGGCTCTGTGATTGGTTCATTAACATCTTAGGACATTACTTAAGATGGTCTTAAATATAAGATCCGACTATATAAATACGGCCCTATGTCGTTTTAGGCACAATTCCCCTATTATGTCATTTATACTGTAAATTCTTCCTACAAGAGATTTTCGAAGAAATCGATGTGCCGTGCTACTTGGTCGAGCCAGAGACGTGAGCACGGTGCGGCGCAAACGCGGAGCCTCAGTCATTAAAATTATATAAAAAATAGAATCTATCGTTTCTTCGTAAAATAAAAAAATATGTGTATTATCAGAATAAAATAAAGAATAAGATGTAGCATTATTTTAAAAAATTTTAAGGTATTTTTAATAAAAAAAAATTAATTGAACATTTTAATGCTTATTACAATTGGAATGCGCAATTTCTTGTAACTTAAACTATTTTTTCAAAAAGATTGTCTCCTTAGCTTTAAATTACTTTTTTAAGGGATCTTCCTACGACAAATGTAACGAGAGATATTAATTTTTAAAGTTAACGACTTTATTTTTTACAAAAAATTGTATTGCTTACATTGCAAAAAAAATTGCGGACAAACAAAAAAATACGTATCTGCTTATTTTATGTATATTTCATGTAAATAAAGTTTCACACATCAATTTAAAAAATACGAGGTCATTTTTCGTCCGATTTGACGTGGAATTTTGCCTATATGTATAAATAATAATTATATATATCTATACATATATATCTATATATATATCAATATATTGATATATATATAGATATATATAATTATTATTATACATATAGGCAAAATTCCACGTCAAATCGGACGAAAAATGACCTCGTATTTTTTAAATTGATTGGGAAACTTTATTTACATGAAATATGACATAAAAATAAATATATACTATATTGTATATATATAATATATATGTATATATATATACATATACAGGGTGGGCTATTTTAAATGCCGCAGGCAAATATCTCGAAAAATGTGGAAGATACAGAAAAGTGTTTCAGACAAAAGTTACATGGTTTGATGGGGGCCACATGATGAAATATGGACTTGACCTTGAGTAACCTTTTCAAGGCCAGGTCAATGTGATTGATGTTCCTTAAATGAAATTCCTATTTTTTATTGCATATTCGTGTAGCCCTTGTCCGAGACGTGTTCAAAACCCTATAATAAAGTTCTCTTTCGTTAAAAATTTCTTGAGATATTCAAATTTGTCATGATAGTTTTAATACAAAATATGAAATATCTTGCAAAGTATTCACTTTTAATGTCTTTATCTTCACACTTTTATCGTAGAATAATGAAAGGAATCAAATAATAATATTAATTTTATTAACATTGCAATTTTATAAAATTAAATGCGGATTGATACAAATTTTGAAAAATTATTTTTTCTGTTTTTTTTTACAACAATCGATTGCTTCCATTCTTAGCTGTTTCTAAGTTGATAAGTCACAAATCAATTAGGCTGTTTAATTATGTAAGTAAAGGACAAAGAATTCTCAAAGACTTATAAGTGAATGATTATTTACATATTTATTATAAATCACAGTTTTATGATTACTTTAAAAACTATAAGATTAAGTATATACATAACATATATTATTTGTTGCAATAATTACAACAATTTAATCTTTATCACTATTCTCGTCAATAATTGGGTAAATTCTTCCAGTTTAAAAATTCTTGTAAGATTTCTGCTGGTCTCACTATTCCTGCTAAATACATGTGAAAAATAATAAATATAATCGCAGAAACAGGTAAACAACAACGAATAGTCCTACGTCCATTACATTTACACGTGTATCACAAAATTCCACTTACCCAAAAAGAATTAGGTTTATGTTGGAATAGATAGCACTTATATACACTTTTGTATATTTTTTTATTAATATGCCGGGACCCTTCAAAAACTACAATAAGTCAATATTCTCTCTTAAATAACTGAGATTCATAAAAAATATACAAAGAAGTGTATACAAGTGCTATATGTCCAATATAAACCTAATTCTGTTAGGTAAAGTGGAATTTTGTGATACACGTGTAAATGTGTAAGAATGGACTTGACTATTCGTTGTTGTTCACATGTTTCTGTGATTATTTATTATCTTTTACATGTCCGGTATTTGGCAGGAATAGTAAGAAATCCAGGCAGGAATACCAGCAGAAATCTTAACAAAGATTTTTACAACTGGAAGAATTGACTCAATTATTGACGAGAGTTATAGTGATAAAGATTAAATTGTTTTATTGGAACGAATAAATATATGTGATTGTACATAAATCTTATATTCTTAAAGTAAACATAAAATTGTGATTTATAAAGATGTAATAATCATTAACTTATAAGCCTTCGAAAATTCTTTGTCCTTTACTTACATAATTAAACAGGCTAATTGGTTCGTGAATTATCAACTTAGAAACTGCTTAGATGACAGCTATTATCTTTATCATTAATAACACGAATATTGAAGAAAATTAAAACAATATTATTGTAGTTAAATGAAGCAATGTATTTATTGATTTTAATTTTTATTATTACGAAACGATAAAACATAAGTTTTTTTAAAATATGGTGACATGTTTGAAAAAATCTGGGAAAGATACTCTTTATGTAACATATAGGTATATTCTAAATTTTTTCCAAGGTTTTACGTCTTAAGGAGCGTGCGAAAACATTTCTTGAATATTTTAAACGATTCTGCAAGTCAAGTTTTGGCCTGAAAAATTCTAAAGAAAAACGTATGTTTCATAATGCCTTAAATGATTTATGATATATGAGACCAAACTCAGCTTGATATCTATAATATAGCGGCAGAGAAAAAAATACGCGGTATTTTATGATATTCCGGAAATGGAGCGAGAAAGAGACGGAATTCTCCACAGATAATGTTATCAATTATTATACCTTTAAAAATGCCCCTAATCCAAATTAATTTGTTTATGGGCCGCATGTGTTATCCCCCCTCATCTTGCTATACCCTTCAAAAAATACACATCTTTTATATATATTATATTATGCATATGGGCAATTCCACGTCAAGTCGGACGAGAAAATGACTTATTTTTTAAATTGATTGTGAAACTACTTACATGAAATATACATAAAATAACAGATACGTATTTTTGTTTGACCAAAATGTTTTCTTTTTGCAAAAGTTATAACAATACAATTTTCGTGAAAAATAAAGAAGTCAACTTCAAAAATTAATCTCTGGTTATATTTGTCGTGAGATCCTTAAAAAAGCACTTTAAAGCTAAGAAAACAATCTTTTTGAAAATAATAGTTCAAGTTACAAGAAATTGCAATTGCAATTGTTAGAAGCAATGAAAATGTATAATTAATTTTTTATTAAAAATACATTTAAAAATTTTTTTTAATGATGCTATTTTATTTTTTACTTTATTCTGAAAATACACATATTTTTTATTTTATAAAGATAAAGAAACAATGGATTCCATTTCTTATATAACTTTAATATCTGAGATGCCGTGCCGTGCTCGCGTCTCTGTCTCGACCACACAAGTGGCACGACACATATATTTCTTCGGAAATCTCTTGTAGGAAGAATGTATATCAGCATATATGTATAATATGAATGACATAATACCTATATAATGTTGAATATAATCAAAATTATTTAAAAATCACATTTTTTTATGATCAATAGATATTATATTTTAATAATTATTGTGTAATATTTTGGTAAAGTAAATTATTGTTACTGTACTACGTATAATTTGACCATTAATTTCTTTTTCTGTTTTGAATTGCCGAGATTTACATAAGGAATGTTATGCTCTATTTTTCTTATCGGAAAATTTCTATATAGGCCTAGACTTTTGGCGCTCTACGGCAAGTCTCTCGGTCTTTTAAGCCTGTAAGTGACTACGCTATACTTTTCATCTACTGCAGTTCAACAAATTGCAATTTACCTGTTCTTCATAACTTTATAAATTTCTCAATAAGAAAATTTTAGCATAACATTTATTACGTAAAATCTCGGAAAATTTCAAAACAGAAAAGAAAATTAATGGTCAAATTATACAGTACAGTAACAATTTACTTTACCAGAATATACTACACAATAATGATTAAAATGTGATATTTATAACAAAAATATGATTTGTATAATTTTGATTATATATTTAACATATATATTATATGTCATTTACACTATACATACATTTCTTCCTACAAGAGATGTCCGAAAAATCAATTTGCTGTGCTACTTGGTCAAGCCAGGGACGCGAGAACGGCACGGCATCTCAGTCATTAAAATTATATAAAAAATAGATCCATCGTTTATTCATAAAATAAAAAATATGTGTACTTTCAGAATAAAGTAGAAAATGAGATAGCAGTATTTTAAAAATTAAAAAAAAATGTACTTTTAGTGAAAAAAATAATTAAACATTTCATTGCTTATAACAATTGGAATTTGCAATTTCTTGCAACTTAAATTATTTTTTTCGAAAAGATTGTCTCTTCAGCTTTAAAATGCTTTTTTAAATATTTCTCTACGACAGATATAGCCAGAAGATATTAATTTTGAAATCGAACGAAACGCAAGCGCGTAAGAGAAGCGAGACTGATAACAGGAAAATTTGGCTTCGCCGCTGCTAGCTCGCTTCGTGCCCACCGTAACGTGATACGTGAGACAAGAACGAAGCGATTGTTTGTCGGTCCTTGTCTGACTCATTCATCTTATTGATTTTCGGTATCATGGACATAGCACGGAAGAGAACCACAACATCGTGGACATAGCACGGAAGAGGTCCACAAAATCGTGGACATTACCTACGGGATTCGTGGACATTGGATACGTAGTTCAATGTCCACATTTTATGGACATAGAGGCGCCACGGAATAAGGTGACAGCTAAAATGCGCCCATGACCGCTCTCATCCTTCTCTCTGCGACCACCAACATGCCCTGCGGCCACATGCGCATGCTCCGTGGCCGCACGCGCATGCAAAAGTGCGCGAATTTAAAATCTATGTATACTTATAATGCATATCGCTTGACTTTCGATGATGAATATGTTGCAGTCACATGGTGTACGCACACACACACACGCGGGGGGGTGCAAGGCTGGGCTTTCGGCCCCCCTACGCACCCCCTCCGCCGATAGGCAGGGTGGACCTCGCTTTACAAGTATGCGCTTTGTAAGTTGAAGCACATACAAAGCACATACTTGTAAAGCGCGCCACTAACCTATAGGTTAGTGACGCGCTTTATAAGTATGCGCTTTGTAAGTTGAAGAACATACAAAGCACATACTTGTAAAGCGCGTCACTAACCTATGCTAAGTTGTAAAGCGAGGTCCACCCTGTCTACCGGCGGAGGGGGTGCTTGCACCCCCCTCCCTGCGTTTGTGTGTGTACACCATGTGGCTGCGACATATTTATCATCGAAAGTCAAGCGATACGCATTATAAGTATACATAGGTTTTCAATTTGCGCACTTTTGCATACGCGTGCGGCTACGGAGCATGCGCATGTGGCTGCAGGGCATGTTCGTGGTCGCTACCAGTCGCTACATCGCGTCGGTATGACAGGTTATATAACCTGATAGTCGTTAACTTTAACTGTTAATATCTCGCTTCGCGGGGCAGAGCGACACTTTTTTCTGCCAGATTCTTTCGTTTCACGCAAAAACGCGTCGATTAAGCCTAAGTTCAACGAAATCGGTGAGGAGGCCACTATTCTGGAATAGTAGCATATTTACCAAATTAAGAAACGTTATAAGGTTAAATAAGTAAACATAGCGGATTTATACACTAGAAATGACTTTAGGTCTGTTCGTTTTCGCTGCACTTCTGAACTAGTGCAATAAGTTAGAATGAGACAAATATATTTTCTTTCATTCTAACTTATTGCACTAGTTCAGAGTGCAGCGAAAACGAACAGACCTTTTGTCATATATAGGATTTAGGTTCTCCGTATCTTTTTGTAAATTAATTGTGTTTAGAGTTTAAGTATCGCGGTCGTAACTAGCCGTCGCTACACGACGCGATTCGATATTCGATCGCTCGACGCACACACGCACTATCGATATATCATGCGCGCTGTTGCGCAACGAGTACCATGGGCCTGGCGTACGTGCCTTGGTAACGCGGTCACGTGAACGCTTCTGGAAGAAAGCGCGGATCTGCCACTGTTTCTTCAGACGCCGTATAGGAAGCACGTTTTTCCGACAGTCTAGTTGTTTAAAATATACCGCGAATGGACGCGCGACGCGAGGAGACACCGTGTATAGTCGAGCGCGATCAATTTATTGATTTTCCGAAAACGCACGAGGGGGACCGACTTTTGTTTACGACGCGCCGTTCGGCTGCGTGCGCGATGCGGCGACGGCGGACTCACTTCTTGTCGCGAGCTCGAGCCGAATACACGTCCTTGCGGGAGCAGTCACGCTTCCTTTCCGTTGTTGCTACATAACATTGTTGTGCGATATTAATACTGATATCAGGATTATGTCGAGTTGTTGCTGCGTATACCACGTTGCTACCCTGATTCCTGTACAACGTTTCATCTTCCCATCGAGCTGCCTAGCGATCTACGAGAAAATCTGCTTCGTCACGACGAACGATGGCAAATGCGCTCCACACCACGGAGTAACCGAACAAGAGCTCCTACAAGCGTTTCTCCCTACAAGTGTTGTGACACGATGGTTGTTTCCGTAAAGTGAATAAAGACTCTGTTCACGATTTGCAAGTTGTATTGCTTCTTCCATTTATCATAGAGCCCACATCCTTACTGTCTGTTTTCGTGCGTTTTAAACATACATTTTCTATGATATTTGCGATATACTTTCATTTGAGTGAAGATTAGTTGTGTGATTAATTCACTGCGTTGCGAAATACTTATATCATATTATGTGAATTTCTTTATGTATGATTTTTGCCATATTTCTCTGGATACTCTCGAGTTATTATTACTATTGTGTGATTTATTCATTATTAATTCTGGCTGCTCAAACTGAGTGGTGCCAAGTGATTATTTACTTTATATTTTTATTAGCCAATTATCCTTAGATATTCGTAATTCAACTTTAACTATTATTTTCTTTTGTTAAGTATTATTGATTCAACTTTTACTTTACTTATCTACAGTTATCACTTTATTTCGAGTGATTAATATTAAGCAATGCTTATCATATTAAAAGAGATTTATCTATTCTATTATTTCTTGATTATCTCGTGAGTATTCACCGATATTTATGTGTATTTTGCTTTTATACTTGATATTGTTGTATTATTGCATTTTCAACTGTATTATCATATTTTTTGTATTATGTTTATTATTTGTATCGAATACTGACAAGGTTTTTTGGCCAGTTTTCCCTTGTCCAAGCAGCGAATGCTGGTATTCCACCGAGTAGTTCTGCCTTATAAATTGATTTAAACAAATTTTATTTCGCGTTCGTTATTCGAGTATCGCCCCTCCTCTTCTCGCGAGATATCTACGAGGTCTCTACTTAACAAATTGTGTTCATTTGATTCTTGATGAAGAACATTTCCGCTATTTCACGTTTTTTAGTATTCTTTTCTTTATGTAGTATATCGACATCGGACCATTTAAAATCATGTCGACAAGATGCCCGGTGCTTGCTTACAACCGAGCGGCAGCCCTCATCCTTTTTAACGTCGTTCTGGTGCTCATTTATACGCGTTTGTAAATATCTCTTCGTCTGCCCGATGTAAGATGCGTTACAATTATCGCAATTTAACCTGTATACCAGCTCGGTCTCACGGTTCTTATCAAGCCTATCCTTCTCTTTCTTAATAATTACGTCGAGTTTTTTCGGGATGGTATATAAGGTATCGAGACCTACTTTATTAAGAGTAAAGCGTATATCCTCGCTGAAGCCCTTGGCGAACGGTATGGCTAAATATCTACGGGCATCAAACGCTTCGGTACGTTCGTTATCATCGCTCACTTGAGAGAAACGGTGCTGTTTTAGTCTAGTATTTATTTGTTTGTTGATTAGATTGTCAGGGAAGGAATTGTTACGTAGAATTTCTTTCACTATTTCAATATTAGCTCGGTGGAAACGTTTGTCAGAAAGTAAAATAGCACGGTCAGTAAGGCTATGTATCGTGCTAATTTTGTACTTAAGCGGATGACACGAAAAAAAGTTGATGTACCTGCCAGAGAAGGTGGGTTTTCGGTACCAATTCGTTAATAGACTGTTTCCTTCCCTAACAACAATCGTGTCCAAAAACGGAAGGGAGTTATTATTCTCCACTTCGTGCGTAAATTTAAGGCGAGGGTGGTAGCCATTAAATACGTCGAGTATGTTATTTAGCTCACTCCGGAGTACTATTGCAAAGATATTATCCACGTATCGAAAAAAGATCGGGATAACAAAACTGATTGTCAGAATTATTCTTATTTGGTTTAGATTGTTTCACTATGTATTCTTCGCGGATATAGAGAAAATGTACAGACAAATATTAATTCATCCAGACGACTGGAATTTTCAACGAATCCTATGGATGGAAGAATTGAATAAAATCATTACTTACGTTCTCATAACCATGACTTACGGGTCAGCTTGTGCACCGTTCTTAGCATTACGCGCTTTCCGGCAATTGATTCTTGACGAAGGGCATCGGTTTCCCCTTGCTCTCCCTACCATGGAAAAAGGGATATACGTGGATGATTACTTTGGAGGTGCGGACACAGTCAAAAGGGCGAAGGAGGTTGTTAATCAGGTAGACCAGCTCTGCATGGCGGGCGGTTTTACATTGAAAAAATGGATAAGTAACAATCCAGATATTTTAGAAAGCATTCCGCTTGATAGACGAATTTATTTACCTTCTGTTAAAATCGAAGATTCTTCTGTAATTCATGCGCTTGGACTGTGTTGGCAACCATCCACTGATGATTTCCACTTTACCCTTAACTTAACTACGCCTAGTACCATCACGAAACGATCCATTCTATCCACAATTGCTAAACTGTTCGATCCCTTAGGGCTACTCTCTCCAGTTACAATCTCAGCTAAAATATTCGTCCAAGAGTTATGGTCAAACGGACTTGGATGGGATGATAAACTCTCCCTTTCTTTCTCTGACAAATGGACAACCTTTATTAATCAACTACGAGAAATGCCTAAGTTCACCTTTCCCAGGTGGCTTGGCTTCCAGACAACTGATATTCTGGAGATGCATGGTTTCAGCGATGCATCGACAAAAGCAATGGCTGCCGTCGTTTACATCCGATCCGTCTCCAAGGAGAGGCGTGTCACGGTAAACCTTGTAGCATCAAAAACGAAGGTTGCACCCCTGAAGAGGTTAACGATACCACGACTGGAATTGTCAGCAGCAGTGTTGCTTGTAAAGCTAATGTCTCAGATCTTGCGAATGTTGGAGCAGAAAGACATTCCCATTTATGGCTGGGTCGATTCTTCAGTCGCTCACACATGAATTACGAACCATCCATCAAGATGGAAGGAATTCGTTCAGAACAGAATTTGTTGGGTACAAGAAACCCTACCACAAGCCATGTGGAAGTTGGTGCCTGGCACACAAAATCCAGCGGACTTAGCCACACGAGGTTTGACACCCGTGCAGCTACTCGAACACGTCGAATGGTGGACCGGACCACAATGGCTCCAACAAGACTCCTCAACATGGCCACAAGAGTCTACACTAATATCTCATAAGGATAATCTTGAGGAACGTTCAACTCAAGTTTTCGTCATCACCAAGGTCAAGTCAGTAGAACCTTGGGATCTTCTCCAAAGGTATTCAAGTCTAAATCGATTATTGAGGATTACTGTCTGGTGCTTTCGCATTGTAGCTAGACTCAAACGAGCTTCCAATTTAACCGTAACCGATCCGATCACAACTCAGGAGTTGAAAAGGGCAAAATTCTACTGGGTTAAAATTGTTCAGCAATTTTCTTTTCAAAGGGAACTCAACTTACTGTCTGATGGGCAAACATTGCCAAAATCTAATCCCCTCGTACGACTTACACCCAATCGGGATTCAAATGGTTTAATGCGTGTAGGAGGTCGTTTCGAGTTGTCTATTTTGTCGCAGGATGCCAAACATCCTTTGATCCTTCCGAGGAATTCAGCTTTATCAATTCTGATCATAGATGATACGCACACGCGTACAATGCATGGTGGCACTCAGGTAACGTTAGCATTCATTCGAAACGATTACTGGATTATTGGTGGGCGAACTCCTGTAAGATCATTCATTCTAAGATGTGTAAAATGCGCTCGTCATCGACAGCAGCGAGCTCAACAGTTAATGGGACAGCTGCCCACAGAGAGAGTAACCCCCTCTCGTCCTTTCCTAAATACAGGAGTCGATTATGCAGGACCTTTCAGTCTTAAGACCTGGAAGGGGAAGAACGCTCGTACTTACAAAGCCTATGTAGCTCTTTTCGTATGTAAAGCCACATCAGCAGTTCACATTGAACTCGTCACTGATTACACTACTGACGCATTCATTGCGGCCTTTAAGCGATTCACCTCAAGGAGAGGCATCTGCGAATCTCTGAGGAGTGACTGTGGGACCAATTTTAAAGGAGCTGACGCTGAATTACAAAAGCTATTCCACTCATCCTCTGAAGAGCTCAAGACTCTAGCAAATCTGTTGGCAAACGATGGCACCCAGTGGAGATTTAATCCACCCTCTGCGCCTCATTTCGGGGGAAAATGGGAGGCTGGTGTAAAGTCGGTAAAATATCATTTGAAGCGTGTAGTTGGAGAAGCATTGCTCACATATAAAGAGATGATCACTCTCTTAGTTCAAATAGAAACAGTTCTTAATTCCAGACCATTAAGTCCACTGTCAGAAGATTCTGATGATCTCAGTGCCCTAACACCCGGACATTTCTTGATTGGTAGCTCGCTCGCTATTGTTCCGGAACCCTCACTCGAGGAAGTTAAACTCACAATTATCACGTTGGCATCGCACTCGGCACATGCTAGATAGTTTCTGGTCACGTTGGTCGAAGGAATGCCTTCAACGTTATATGTCCATTTCTAAATGTAACCAATCAAATGTTTCCATCAAGGAAGGTTCTCTCGTACTGGTTGTAGATGAACGGTACCCACCCTCCAAATGGCCTCTTGGCAGAGTCATTCAGACCCATCCAGGTAAGGACGGTCTAACCAGAGTTGTGTCCATTCGAACACAAACATCAACATTAAAACGACCAATCGTTAAAGTCTGCTTACTTCCAGTGCCAGCTCATTAATTATGACTGGTTCGCTAACGGTGGTTAACGAAGGCGGGCGGAATGTTAAGAATATAGCAAAGTAAAGTCGATGAGATGAGGAGAGGCAGGGCTCGTGATGGTAAAAATGAAATTTGATAAAATCGGTGATCTCTTTACCGACCTTCGCAAACGCATTAACCATTAAGCGGCGCTATTCTAATCTTACCATGCGTGTCGCGTCGCGCGGCGCACGCATCTCGCGAGCGTCGTCAACACGTTGTTTACGTGCCTGGTAACCGGCATCTCGTCACTTCCTTCCGAACGCTCGTACAGTGAGCACGTTTTCAGTTGTATTACTACGCAGTCTTGTCTTTGTTTCTTTTCAACAAGAAACTGTTTCCACGGGACCATACCGGAGTCTCGACTTGCTGCGGCGTTCGAGTACCGAACGAGAGAAGGGAAATATTCCCGTCTGATACCGGAGGAAGTTGTGAGAAATGCTAGCGGAGAGGTCTCCCAGAGACGAGTCAAAGGCGCTACCGCCATTGCCTGGATCCGAACGTCTTGAGGACGAGGAAGCCTTTAGGGCAATAGTCTACCGCTGTGATTATGACTGCTAATCAGCAGTTAACTGCTTATAAGGTAACATTCGGAATCTTTCTTGTGATCGAGGATCCGGTCATATTCATGATCCGGTCATATTGATACACATTGGACCTTGGTTTACAGTCTGTCTAATGTGTGATCCTTCGGTTACAGAAAGAGGCACAACATAAGTTCCATGCCATTCGGCAATGCATTTTCATGACGAAAGATGCCCATTCTTGTTATGCGCATAACGTTTCTTGCTGGAACTAATTCGAGCGTCCATGGACCGCGAGTCGAGTAAAATATGAAAGTAACGCTCTTAACGTTCTCTGCCTGTAAAACGCATGTATTCAGCATTCTTTACTTCATCTCTCTTCCTTGTCGTCGCAATACGACTGCGTCTTCAACGCCATTTAATGCAACATAGTAATGTGACTCATTCGAGCGCTATTGTCTTTTGTTATTCTCGTTACCACGAGATTATTAATTTGATATTCAATTGTGCCAGTGATTCTCCATCAGAGATCCATGGCGATATTCACGTTAGTCAAAACCTATAATCTATTTATGACATTTATATGTATAACCGTTGCACACTATTCATTCTATTGCGTATGTTTTATTATATATTCATATATGTGTAGTATGTTCTCTGGTAAAGAAGATGACTCTGTAGATTCTTAGAACATGTGAAAGATTCAATCACTATATATTTCTTTTCGAATAAAGTGTATTATAACAATAATATTAAACAGTATTTATGTTCAATTTAGTATAATAATGACAACAATAATTTGCATTCTGACTTTATGGTGAGTTTAATGAATCACATCATGTGAGTTTAATAAAACGTTTAATATCTCCTTATGAAAATATTGAGTATTCAATCTTTGAATCAAGGATTATCATTACTTAGAATTTTGTTCAGATGTCATCTTCATGTACCTTTGCATTATGAATTGTTTATGATTTGCCGCTTGTGATATTACTGATTGTTTATCATATTATGTTTAACTGAGTTTATTCTGTGAATCATATTTTGATATGTGAATGATTTAATTTCTTATAATCATATATGTTAACATTTAATATGTGCCGCATTTCTGCGCATCTAATATTTAATTGCAATATTCTATTCTGTGAATTATAGTCTCTCAATTTACGAAACATTTCTTTTGTGCATAGCTCCCTCATCCCTATTTCAGAAATCAGGTCTGATGCGCAGCGCCTGTACAGCTGGTGGTACACCTTCCCGAATTTTTAAAATCAGTTTTTTAGGTTTCTCTATTAAAATTTCTGTGGCTATAATTCTTGATTGTTCTGACAATGTCTCGGAACTTGGTCTCGCAAAAAATCGATTTGTTTGGAAAAAGTCCTGAACGGTCTCATTTTCCTTTTCAGTTAAAGACGTAAAATTCTTTAGAGCTTTTTTTTAAATCTTTCGTAAGTACGGATTTACGTAACGCAACAGTTCTTGTAATAAAATGTCAGCATTAATATCTCTCAGGCTTTGCAATTAACATTAGTGTGATCCTTGATAATTTTGCCGGTGAATTATTTGTTAAAAGCAGCATATGTTGCAAGATTCGTCCAATTATGGCAAATTTGTCTATTTCAATACAAAGGAAATTGCCATACGGTTTAAGCTTGGATCTTAGGCAGCTTAATATTTTAAATACGCGTATTTTCCAACATATTAACTGCGCGCCGATTAATGTCGGACTTAAAACACAGCTATTATTGGAAAATTAGAAATTCCCTCTCCCTTCCCTAATTAAATCGATATCGATTTAATATTAAAATCACTGTAAAAACTTATTGCGAAAAATATTACCCCAGCCAGGGTTCGAACCTGGAATCTCCCGCATTCCGTTCGGGCGTCTTAACCAATTCGACTACCGGGGCATGTGGTAATATTTATCGCAATAACCGGATAATAATAATTTGAACGTCTCTCAGGCGACGTGAATAAACAATTAATATATGTTAAGACCGATAAATTCAATACAAAGGAAATTGCCATACGGTCTAAACTTGATCCAAGCTTAGACCATATGGCAATTTTCTTTGTATTGAATTTATCGGTCTGAACATATATTAATTGTCTATTTCATTTAGTTTGCTTAACTCCAAGTATGGAACTAAACAGTCTTCGCCTCGAAAAAATATACTCTCACATTTAATAAAAATAATATTAAACAATTCCTTAGTAAGACCACCTCCATCAAGACCTAGTTCTCCAAGAAAAGTAACTTGCAAATTTTTGTTAACTATTTGCTCATCCATATATAGATTCATTAAATCATGAAAACAGAGACTCCTTGATATCTCGATACTCATTGCTTCTGCGTCTTCTGGAAGGAACGGGAATACTAAGCCTTTCTCCACATTAGCAGTTTCCTCTTTGGTACCTTAAATTAATTATATATTATTATTTTTTAAAATTAAATCATCAAACACAAAATAAATATTGATAATATTTTCAACAGTTTTCATCTCTATTTTCCTTGTGAATAACACCTACATTACTTATATTATTAAAAGAAATATAATTTTTTTTACATACTTAATTGATCATCTTCCTCTTCCTCTTCCTTTTCCTCTTCCTCTTCCTCTTCATCAAAATTATGGTTCTCCATTCTTCGACACTGTATTGTTGTTGATCTTGACGGGCGAGTAATTGTTGCGCGTTGTGATACAGTTGAAGAGTTATTCAACGAAATTTTCCCTGGTTCCAAATGCTCAGAATCATTATCTTCCTGACGCATATGAATTTAGGATTCTATAAGATTACTTGTTGATGCTCGAGATGAAGAAGGATCATGTTCTACAAGAGGCAGATAATTTGGAAAATTATTCAGAGGCATTCAGAACGCAGCCCTAGCAGTTTCCCCCCTCCACCTACGCACACAGAGACGGCCGAGCCGCGCCGAGCCGTAGGTGGATGGGAGAAACTGCTAGGGGAATAAACTGCTAGCGTGCCGAGCGTGCGCGGGATCGAATTCGAAGTCACAGTACCGTTCCCGCGTGTTTGCGTAACCTCGAAAATAACGTTGCTTGCGAAATAAGCTTTGTGGAAAATTTAGGTTGAAATGTCCGACGAAAGGGAAATTGCTAATCGTTTGTTGAATATAGCAGCTAATGCAGCTAATGAATCAACGCAAGAGGAACAGGACTTTTCATCCTTGGTGCAGGCTACTCAAAGAAATTTTAGAAGGAATCTTACACCTAGTCCACGGAGAGGTAGAAAGAGAAAAACAACGTTCAAGAGAAAATTAGTTTTGATGAAATTAGCACATGCAGATTTTTTTCCAACTAATACAGAATTAAAATTTTTAAAACAGAAAGGATTAGGTATGGTTTATATATTAAATTATATTTGATTTATAAGAGATAATTATTGTGTTATTAAGAAATTTTATGTCTAGGTTTATCCGAAGAACCACTCGAAATAGAAAGAAATTCTTCATTCGACGAAATAAAGGCAGATATTATTTCAACTTTTCAACTTTATATTCAACATTTGTTAAGAATGAGTGGATTTCGATTGGGAAAAATAGAGAAATCAAAGAAAATCACTGTCTTAAAAGATATCCAAGATGGAGCAGATTTGGAAAATAAATTAGTGCAAAGCAAAATTATCATATTGCCTCTGAATGATTTTCCAAATGATCTGCCTCTTGTATTGTAGAACATGATCCTTCTTCTTCTCGAGCATCAACAAGTAATCCTATAGAATCCTTAATTCATATGCGTCAGGAAGATAATGATTCTGAGCATTTGGAACCAGGGAAAATTTCGCTGAATAACTCTTCAACTGTATCACAACGCACAACAATTACTCGCCCGTCAAGATCAACAACCATACAATGTCGAAGAATGGAGAACCATAATTTTGATGAAGAGGAAGAGTAAGATGATCAATTAAGTATGTAAAACAAATTATATTTCTTTTAATAATATAAGTAATGTAGGTGTTATTCACAAGGAAAATAGAGATGAAAACTGTTGAAAATATTATCAATATTTATTTTGTGTTTGATGATTTAATTTTAAAAAATAATAATATATAATTAATTTAAGGTACCAAAGAGGAAACTGTTGGGAAATGTGGAGAAAGGCTTAGTATTCCCGTTCCTTCCAGAACACGCAGAAGTAATGAGTATCGAGATATCAAGGAGTCTCTGTTTTCATGATTTAATGAATCTATATATGGATGAGCAAATAGTTAACAAAAATTTGCAAGTTACTTTTCTTGGAGAACTAGGTCTTGATGGAGGTGGTCTTACTAAGGAATTGTTTAATATTTTTTTTATTAAACGTGAGAGAGAGTATATTTTTTCGAGGCGAAGACTGTTTAGTTCCATACTTGGAGTTAAGCAAACTAAATGAAATAGACAAATTTGCTATAATTGGACGAATCTTGCAACATATGCTGCTTTTAACAAATAATTTACCGGCAAAATTATCAAGGATCACACTAATGTTAATTGCAAAGCCTGAGAGATATTAATCCTGACATTTTATTACAAGAACTGTTGCGTTACGTAAATCCGTACTTACGAAAGATTTAAAAAAGAGCTCTAAAAATTTTACGTTTTTAACTGGAAAGGAAGATGAGACTGTTCAGGACTTTTTTCAAACAAATCGATTTTTTGCGAGACCAAGTTTCGAGACATTGTCAGAACAATTAAGAATTATAGCTACAGAAATTTTAACAGAGAAACCTAAAAAACTGATTTTAAAAATTCGGGAAGGTGTATCACCAGCAAAATATGCTGACTTCTGGAATCGTTGCGACTTTGATGTTCTTTTGGATATGCAGACCCCTACTGCTACAAAATTCGTTAATTGCTTGGTAACTGATTTTCATCTAACAAATGGAAAAAACGATATATTACATTATTTTACTATGTACATTCACTGTCTTGACAAAGATAAATTGAAAAATTTGATATTTTTAATTACTGGGTCTTTCCTTATGCCAATGCATATTGATGTAAAATTTAATGACACAGTGGGGTTAAGTCAAAGATCCATGTTTAGTACATGTACTAATACGATAACGTTACCAAAAACATATGCAAATCACGATGGCTTGAAGAATGATTTGAATATGTGTTTAAATACCGAGGAAGTTATGGAGTATACAATGTATTAATCGTATACTGCATGACTTCCTCGGTATACGCACATACGCACGCGCATGTGTGTGTATGCATATGAGAGAGATTTTGAATACCTACTTTAATTTTTAAGTAAATAATAATATTTAAGTATTAATTAATGGAATTTATAGAACATTGATAGAATAATATTCATTTATTTTATCAACTGCATTGCAATTTTTTTACAATTTCACAATTTTTAGTTAGTTTTATTTAATACTGGCAAAATGTTTAGTAGCAGTTTAAATGGCAATTAGAAATGACAAGATTTTTGTTTTCTTTGCAATTTATTTTATTGTATCGTTGTAGTGTTAATTTTAACACTTGTTATTCAACTCGTACATTATAATATTAATTACTTCATACATATACATGCATAATTCTAAAGTGTAAAAAATTATACACACATAATTCTGAGATGTAAAAAAATCTATTTTGATTTTTGTTCAGTAAGGTTTATTTTTTACAATGTTACAAAGTAAATAGGTTTATAGGCTTACAATGCTTCTGACAAGCGTTCCCATTGCAATAGCTTAAATATTAAATATGTATTTTTTGTTAAATCATCAAGATTGTACTTAATTATTAATTAATAATTTTATATTAAACAAAAATAAATATATTTTCAAAATAAGAAAAATGATATTGTTTATTTAATCTCTTATCGTACTTTACCGTGATAATATATTAGATACTCCATCCAACAAGAGACTGCGTTTGTTCTGCGCATAAACAGGCAAAGTGGGGGTAAAATTCCCAGAGCGTGGCGTATCGTATACGTAAACAGACGTTTCGTGGGGGGAGACCTGCGCGAGACGGATGAGTTTTCGTCCGATCTAACAGCAGTCTCTCGTTGGACAGAGTATAGTAAAGTGTATAATAACATAGAGAACAATTTTGTTGCACAAGAAAAGTAAATTCCTCAAATTTTTTCAAATATTAGTATCCACTTAAAAGTAAAGTTAATTTATTTTATTCACATATTATTTTATTTATATATTAAAAATCGTATTGCGTTCAAATATTGATACATGCGAAATGACAGTAAGAAGCAGAGTTCATTAAAACTGAAAATTATCATATTCGTGTGCTTTAACTTACATAACATAATATCAATTAGTGTATTAAGAACTTAATAAATTTACACACAGTATATATTTTTCTTTATTAAATTTTTCTTCCGAACTAATAATATCCTCCAGCTGCAATTTTTGTTCTTCACTTATTTGTAATGTGGCAGTAAAAGATGAAAGAGGAAGACTCGTGTTGTTATTTATAACAGAGACGGAAAGATCGACTCCTAAAGCTTGTAAGGAATCCAAAAGTTTTTCATATAAAGTCATATTATTGGTATCGAAAATATCACGCACTGCTGCAGAAGTCATACTGTAATTTTCCAATATTCCGTTCAACCACAGTTGCCGTGGATTATTTTCCGTTCTTAAACCATGAACATTCCATGCAGATTGAAGTGATGATAGCTTTTTATTAATAACATTTTTATAAATATATTGTACACAAATCTGTGCGTGATATTTTCAAAATCTAATAACCCTTGATCTTCTAAAGAATATAATTCAGTATAAATTGAATCACATATTTCTTTAAACACATCGACCCATAATCTTTCAATTCTTTGATTATGAACCGATTTGCCAGTTATATGGCTTCCTCTATGCATACCGCGAATTGTGTTCATTAAAACGGCCACAAGCATATTTTCATATCCGTGATCTGACCGTACTCGTGAAGGAAGACCATAACTATTTACTGCATTCACAAAGAAATTGACGACAGGATCTGCTTGAATAGATGTTTCGCATACTAAATTATATTATCAATCTGGAATATCCATCAATGCAACCATGAATCACAAAACCCTATGTGTAAATTTAAATATAAGATAATTATATCTATACAATTATAAAGAATCGTGTAAAAGTGCACAAAATTGTGTAAATATAAATAATTGTGTGATAAAGATAAAAAAAAAAGGAAAAGTTTGTATAATAGATTAATAGAAAAGAACATATTAAACGAAAAAAGGATACCTTGACGGTTTTAAATGTGCGTTCATATGCCATAATGAATTTGGAGTTGCTACTTTGTAAGTTCTTCTCTTAATCGCTTGGCTCCATCTACTTGCAGTACCAATTGGATCTATTAAATTCAGTTTCTCTTATTCGATGTCTGGGCACAAAAATTCCTGCTGCCTTTAAATATGATTGCATCATCTGCAATTTATTTTTATTATTGTAATTATCCCTAAGTGTATTGGTAAGAATATGTTGAAAATTTTTAGAGAGAGAGAGAGTGAGTGAGAGTACTATATGTCCAGCTCTGGGATGCTCTTGATGAATTTGTGCAACAGTTATTCTCAGTTCCTCACCTGATATTTGTAAATAGTGTGCACGCATGGGCATATTTAATTCATATAATTTCTTATAAATGGTACTTTTTGAATAACCCAAGTGGTTTGCCATATTAATAGCGGTGTACCCTTCATTGTACAACAAAGCTAATTGATGTCCATCATTTAACTGAACAACAGGACGACCTTTTCCTGTTTAAAAAATTCAATAATTATATAAATATACATATATATACATATACAGGGTGTCCCATTTTAACTTAGACAGCTGAATAACATGAAAAATTGCAATGTAATCAAAAAATGTTTTAGACAAAAGTTGTATGGTCTAAAGGGGGACATAAGACGGTGGCACTGATTTGACTTTGGATGGTCGTTTGAAGCTCACGTGAACGTCACCTTCAATTTCTTAAATGGAACCCCCTATATTGTAGTATATCGTTTGAAAGGGCATAAAATAAGAAAAATTTTGGCGCAAACCAGAGGTCGATACGTTGATCCGTTCGGGAGTTATTTAAAGTCAAAGTTGGAAAAAGTCAATTTTTGACCCTAAATAACTCCCGAACGGATCAACGTATCGACCTTTGGTTTGCGCCAAAATTTTTCTTATTTTATGCCCTTTCAAATGGTATACTACAATATGGGGGTTTCACTTAAAATTTTTTAGTGTCCCTGGGGACTGCAACTCAAAAATTTGAAATGGAACCCCCCCCGATATTGTAGTATATTATTTAAAAGGGCATAAAATAAGAAAAATTTTGGCGCAAACCAGAGGTCGATACGTTAATCCGTTCGAGAGTTATTTAAAGTCAAATTTGGAAAAAGTCAATTTTTGACCCTAAATAACTCCCGAACGGGTCAACGTATCGACCTCTGGTTTGCGCCAAAATTTTTCTTATTTTATGCCCTTTCAAACGATATACTACAATATAGGGGGTTCCATTTAAGAAATTAAAGGTGACGTTCACGTGAGCTTCAAACGACCATCCAAAGTCAAATCATTGCCACCATCTTATGTCCCCCTTTAGACCATACAACTTTTGTCTAAAACATTTTTTGATTACATTGCAATTTTTCATGTTATTCAGCTGTCTAAGTTAAAATGGGACACCCTCTATACATATATATACAGGGTGTTTGAAACAAAAGTACCCAGCCGGAAAATGGGGGTAGATTGGGTCAAACCGAGACGAAAAGTCCTCTACCATTTTGCAAGATTCGCAATAGTTAACGCGTTATTAATTAAAACGTCTGAGCGAATGAGCGCATTAGAAGCGGTAGGCCGGACGCGGCAGGCACGCGGCGCGCGGCGAGAGCAAGCGATGGGCGGCGCGCGACAAGCGATGAGCGGCGAGCGGTGAGCGGCGTGAGGCGAGCGGCGATCGAAGCGTGACATATTATGTCATTATGACATTGCGCCGAAAAAGTATTGGACCCTCGTCTTTTCGGTGGCAGAAAAGTGCGAAAAATGATACGCTATCATTTCCACACCACCTTGCGGTAGATAGCTTGGTGCGTTTTTTTATAATGGTTTCCCCGGTAGGCCTATTCCACTCTCATTATTTAATGTAAAAATTGTTCGAAGTGCTGTCCTCTCTCTCGTATGCACATTTCAGCCCTTCGTACAATATCGCGTGTCGCACGGTACGCCATGTCCGGCGTAATGGTATTGAAGGCCGCAACAATAGCTTCACGTACCTCGTTTTCTGTACCATTACGCTGGTGCTCGATTAGACTTTTTATGTGTCCCCATACAAAAAAGTCTAATACATTTAAATCTGGCAACCGTGCCGGCCAGGAGATAGGGCCACCACGACCTATCCACCTATCCGGAAAACGCGCGTCTAATAATTCACGTACCCGACGATAATAATGAGCGGGAGCGCCGTCGTGCTGAAGAATTAATTGCGCCCGCACGTAACCGCCCTTACAAAAGTCAACTTTCCGCCGACTTCCCGTCAAGTGTGCTCTTAGGGCTGATACATTGACATCGAAGTAAAAGGTCGTACCTCAATGGATAGTCCTGTGGCAGGACTCCATCCAATAACCTCAGTTGTACATTTTCAATCGGTGGTTGCATTTCTAAATGCAAATTTTAAAACGTTTTTTTAAAAAAGACCCCGCACAAAACACGGGGAAAAGTGGTTTTAGTCAAATTGTCTAAAAATTGGATGTTTTAGTTTTTGACCTCCTGATCACGAATTCCATAAGTATAACCATCAAAGATGGACAAATTTTTTTGCTACAGGTGTTCGAAAGTGGCAATATTAGATTCACGTATGCTGAAGATGTATTGATAAGTTCGACATTGCATGTGGAAATATGCGTTTGTTTGGTGTATGCGTGTGTGTGCGTGAGTGCGTATGTGCGTATGTGCGTATGAGCGTGTGTGCGTGTGCGCGTATGTGCGTGTATGCGTCTGTTGTGTGTGACTTTGCTGTTGTTCTCCACTTTTCGCGTTAACCAGGATCAACGATGTGGACGTGGTGGATGATTAATTCCTTATGTGTATGCATTTGTGTGCGTGCATGTCGTGCGTGCGCGCACTCGCGCGCGCGCGCGCGCGTGTGTGTGTGTGTGTACGTGCAATTAATAACTGTAAAGGCTTTAAGTCATACAAAATACTGGTATTTAAATACACTTATGTGTCCATGTATACGTGAAGGAATTGACCTATTGCAATATAGACAGATCTCATGCAAGCATCATAACTGTTATAAGACAAATTTTAAAAGTTATCGCATGAGAGTTAACATCTTCAATTAAAAAATTTTGGTTACAAATAACCATTATGACTGATTAAAATTATATTTTGGTTATGAATAATAATTATGAATGACAGAAATTTAATTTTGGTTACCAGTAACTAATATAAATAACCGGAATTTAAATTTTGGTTACCAGTAACCATTATCGATGACCTGAATTTTATTTTGGTTACCGATAACCATAATGAATAGCGAAAAATTTTTTTGGTTACCGATAACCAATATCAACAGCAAAAATTTTTTTTGGTTACATTCGACTATTGTCAATGATTATTATTATAACATTACTGATAATTAGGATTCATTGACAATATAAAAAAAATTAATTATAAAACTTATATATTTTATTTTAAACAAACAAACGGGATGAAAATATATGAAACAAAGAATAGAATAAAAAATATTAGTACAATATTTCTATTAAAACTTGTATACATATATTAATATTTAATATGTAAATTCTGAATTTAATTTTACAAACATGTTTTTGCAAATTTTGTGCAGATAATTTGCATCGTTTATCGTCTAGCATCACTTTAAGAGCTGAAAATGCTCTTTCCACTCTAACTTGCGTGGCAGGTACCGCATGAACAATTGTAACTAATTTTGCTACATGTGGTTTCGCATACTTTTTCTCTTTCCAGTAGATCATTAATTCGGTGTCGATGTCGATACGCTTTTCCTTGTAATTTTCAATTTCATTGTACACCAATTGGAGTTCATGAGAATTATCTTCTGATTCATCACCGGAAGAAGAGTCTACTTCCATTTCTCTTATTGATTCTCCTAAGAGAGATAAAGAAGTACTACTTGTGCTTGGAATTGCTATATTATCAGTACAAGTAGCATCCATATTTATTTCGTTAATTGCCCTCTCACCCTAAAAATTGAATGAATTAATGAGAAAATTACATTACTTAACAGAATTAAATGACAACAATGTATGTACAATATGTACATACCTGTTTTAACGAAATCATTTGGCCAGCGATCTTTTTCAAATATATCTTTGTTTTTGTTTTTTGTTTTGATGATAACAGACATTTAAATCTGGGATCTAAAAAAAGTGCAGCATTAACTGCCTCATTATTTAAAAGCTGTGTTTCTCGTTTCTCTAAGCACTGGAGAACTACTCCAGCTATATTTGTATTCTTTATTTTCAATTGCAATTTGAGATTTAACCACAGTTTATAAAATTCCCCGAAAAACAATTAAATTGTTTGTTGTGGCCGCTTGCCACTATCGTTCGGGCGTCGCGTGCCCTCCGCAGGGTAGGAGACGCCGCAGCGTGTGTAGGAACGTCGAGTGAGCTTGAGGCGCTGTATACAGGGTGTATCATTTTAAGTGATTCAGCTGAATATCTCTTAAAGTAAAAGAGATTGGAAAAATTGTTTCAGACAATAGTTTTATGGTTCCGAGAGAGGCAGAAGTTGGCCACATCAGTTTAATTGTAGGTGGCGCCACTTTCTAGACTTCTGCATGGCGGCCATTTTTTTAATTGGCAGTCGATTCTTTGTTCCATTGAATGTTGTAGCTGGCATTGAGACGAATACAACGGTTTTTTATTTTTTGAAATTTGATCATTTTTCATTGAGTTACAGTGTTTCAAAGTTTACAATTTAAGTAAAAAGTTTCCACCCCCATGCAGTGTACGTATTTTGTGACTCCAAACCGCCCTCTACCCCTCTTCCTCTCTCTCTCTCTCTCTCTGTGTGTGTGTGTGCATGCCTGTGCGCACGCGCGTGTGCGTGCATGTGTGTGTGTGTGTGTGTTGTTTCTATCCGTTGTCTGGACTGATTCTGTTTGATGGTCAACCAGCTCCAGACCGCTTGACACACATTTTTCCGTGCTTAGAATTACCCAGGATGAACGACGTGGACGTGACGGGGCTTTCATCCCTATGAGGTGCTTTATTTACATGAGTCCCCTTGCCTCTCACGATTCGGGGTGCTTGATTTACGTGAGTCCCCTTGCCTCTCACGATTTGGGGTGCTTGATTTACGTGAGTCCCCTTGCCTCTCACGATTCGGGGTGCTTGATTTACGTGAGTCCCCTTGCCTTTCACGATTCGGGGTGCTTGATTTACGTGAGTCCCCTTGCCTCTCACGATTCGGGGTGCTTGATTTACGTGAGTCCCCTTGCCTCTCACGATTCGGGGTGCTTGATTTACGTGAGTCCCCTTGCCTCTCACGATTCGGGGTGCTTGTTTAACGTGAGTCCCCTTGCCTCTCACTTCGTGGTGTTTGTTTTACGTAAGACTCCTTGCCGCTCATGTGTGTACGTGTGTGCGTGTGACAGATACCAGGCTTAGAAGCGCTCATTATTAAATTTATCCATTTAATAAATGTTCGAATACACTACCATTCTGTTGTAAACATAGACGGAGCACCGCCTCACTCGGCTCGAATAGTCACCGCTTACCTTAATGAAGTGTACCATGAAAAATGGATAGGCAGATTTGGCCCTACGAAGTGGCCTCCACGTTCTCCAGATTTACCTTCACCAGATTTTTACTTGTGGGGTTATTTTAAAAATGTAGTGTACAAAGAAGTTCCGACAACTCGAGAGGATATGAAAAACAGAATAAAAAGAGCCTGCAATAATATTCCTCGGCAAGTTTTGTTGTCTACCATTACAATTTTTCAGAAACGGCTCCGTCTATGTTTACAACAGAATGGTAGTGTATTCGAACATTTATTAAATGGATAAATTTAATAATGAGCGCTTCTAAGCCTGGTATCCGTCACACGCACACACGTACACACATGATTGGCAAGGAGTCTTACGTAAAACAAACACCCCGAAGTGAGAGGCAAGAAAACTCACGTTAAACAAGCACCCCGAATCGTGAGAGGCAAGGGGACTCACGTAAATCAAGCACCCCGAATCGTGAGAGGCAAGAGGACTCACGTAAATCAAGCACCCCGGATTGTGAGAGGCAAGGGGACTCACGTAAATCAAGCACCCCGAATCGTGAGAGGCAAGGGGACTCACGTAAATCAAGCACCCCAAATCGTGAGAGGCAAGGGGACTCACGTAAATCAAGCACCCCGAATCGTGAGAGGCAAGGGGACTCACGTAAATCAAGCACCCCGAATCGTGAGAGGCAAGGGGACTCATGTAAATAAAGCACCTCATAGGAATGAAAGCCCCGTCACGTCCACGTCGTTCATCCTGGGTAATTCTAAGCACGGGAAAATGTGTGTCAAGCGGTCTGGAGCTGGTTGACCATCAAACAGAATCAGTCCAGACAACGGATAGAAACAACACACACACACACACACATGCACGCACACGCGCGTGCGCACAGGCATGCACACACACACACAGAGAGAGAGAGAGAGAGGGAGAGGGGTAGAGGGCGGTTTGGAGTCACAAAATACGTACACTGCATGGGGGTGGAAGCTTTTTACTTAAATTGTAAACTTTGAAACACTGTAACTCAATGAAAAATTATCATATTTCAAAAAATAAAAAACCGTTGTATTCGTCTCAATGCCAGCTACAACATTCAATGGAACAAAAAATCGACTGCCAATTAAAAAAATGGCCGCCATGCAGAAGTCTAGAAAGTGGCGCCACCTACAATTAAACTGATGTGGCCAACTTCTGCCTCTCTCGGAACCATAAAACTATTGTCTGAAACAATTTTTCCAATCTCTTTTACTTTAAGAGATATTCAGCTGAATCACTTAAAATGATACACCCTGTATAATAAATAGATGATTTATTCTAATTTATCTATGTACAGTTGTTGGTATGTCAGTGTGCTGAAGGTGGCCCTGAAAAGGGCCGTTTGGGCTCTTCTTGTGCGGTGGCCCTGAAAAGGGCCGATTGTTTCTTCGCGCTACTTCGCGATGCGCTCGCGCCAGATGATGGCGGGAAGCGTCTGCGTCCGCCGCCAGAGGCCGGACTTCCGCCAGGCAGGTGGTGTCCCGGGTGGCGTGAAGGACTGATCAGGCTCCTCGGTTTGTGTGCCCTGTGACACGAGCGGTGGAGGCTCGTCGGTCTGAAGCTCCTGCGACGATGTGACTTCCCACTCCTGGTCGGTCTGTACCTCTCTCGAGTCGCGGCGAGGCTGGTGTTGTACGCCTCGGTGAACCCTGGCCACACAGGTGGTCTGCGTCCCCTGATGAGCTCTCTCTACAGGTGATGGTGGCAGAGGTGTCAGCAGTGCAGGCCGCGTCTTCTCCGCTGGTGACAGCGGTAGCGGCGACAGGAGTGGAGGCACGTCCCAAGAGAGCCGAGGTGACGTGTAGCGCCGAACCCTCACATCCCACGTGAGTATCACCTGCCGTGGAGGACGAGTCCGTCGTACCGGCGAGAGGTCGAGTGGGATGAGCTGCCACGGTCTGCCTGGGCGATGGTCCAGGGGCCGCTGAGAAGATCTCGGTGGCGGCAATTGGCGTGACGCAGCTCGTCTCGGTGGTGGTCGTAGCTTCTTCGGCGGCAAGACGACGGCCAAGTTACACGTGCAAAACTCTTTCTCTTACTACCAGGCGAGGAGCTTGGATAGCAGTCGAAAGCTATCTAGGCCCTCGCCGCACGGCCTTATATATCCTTCGTGGTTGAATTTTAAATACGAGTAAATATGCCATCTGTTGGCGGCACTCTCGTATAGATTCGCGGGCCGCACGTTGGGCCCACGCGCGTGGCGCGTGATCGGTGAGCGCGCGCGCGGCGCGCGTACCGCCGGGGCCGTTCCGCTGGCCCGGTGGTATGTGTACGGCCGGAGCCGTTACTCCGATTGCTCGGCGAATTGTGTGTGTGGTCGGAAGACCGCCACATTGTAGATGTAATGTGGCTTCATTCGGTAATGTTTTTACTATATCATCGATCAATATCCACTTCTCTTCTAGTAATGCCAGAAATTTCTTCAAATTTTTATTACAAAAATCTTTATATTTTAGAAGCCGCTGCAATATATCAAATGTTGAGTTCCACCGAGTGGGAACATCAATTCGTGGTTTTTTTAAATTAAGGTTTTGCAGAGAATATCTGAAAAAAACAATACATTATCAACAAAGAAGAATGTCAAATGTAATAAGATGAGATAAATTATTGTATAATTTACCTAAAAGTCGGAGTTGAAGGCTTCCGGTGGTGCACGCGGGGTGGGCGGTTGCACCAAGAAGACATGGAGGAGTTTTGGAGGGTTTAAAGGAGAAAGAGGGGGAGGAGAGTAACGGGAGTGGAGGTGTGTGTAAGGGAGGACGGGAGAAGATAGAATACATGGAGGAGGGCATGGAGGTAAAGGTTTTCGGAGTCAAAAAGGGTTGGAAGTGTCTGGAGTAGTTGAGGTTATGTCGGAGCGGAGCGAGGTCAGGTGAGGAGGGGAGAGGAGAGGAACGGTACAGGAGAGAGTCGGTTGAAAAGGGATTGGAGGCACGCGTGCGCGGAAGGATGTGAGTGAGAGGAGTAGGGAGAGGAAGGAGCAGACCATCGAACTCAAAGAGCGCGTGGCGTCGAACTAGGTATGGTGAAAGACGGGCGCGGTGAGAAGTCGAACGCGGGTGGCGCCGCGGCGGAACGCCAGAGGCTCGGAAGAGCGGAAGGTCGAGACGGCGCTGCGTGGCAACAAGGTTGGTACGCATGCGGGACGTCGAGACGGTGTTCAGGAACGCAAGGCGGAAAAGCGGCAGGTGGCAGGCAAGTGTAGGCGAAGAATCGGCGAGTAAGCGACGTGGATCGAAAGAGAGGTTACGGTGAGAGGTAGTTGTAAAAGCAGTGAGTGTAAAGGCAGGCGGAAGTAACGGTAGGAGGCAGCGGATAAAGAGAGAGAAAAGAGAGACAGAGCGGAAGGAAGAAGGGCCGGAAGGCAGAGTGACCGTGTGGCAGATTGGCAGGAGAAGACCGGGAGCGGGGAGAGACAAGGGAGACAGCAGGAAGAGGAAGTTGGAGGCGAAGGAAGGAAGTGAGTGAGAAGAGGATGGGGAAGAGCAGAAAGGGGATGCAGAAAAAAGAGGAGAGGGAGGAGGCAACGCAGGAGGAAGTGAGCAGAGTGTCGCAAGAGGGGGAGAGGAGTGTAGTGGAGGAGCGTGTGGGGGAGAGGAGAGGGGGGGAGTCGGATGGAGTGTCGGGGCTAGCAAGAGAGGTTAGGGAGCTGAGGACGGTGTTGGCGAGTGAGCTGAGGGGCTTGAGAGAGGAGCTAAAGGGGATTAGGAGAATTATGATGGAGAGTGTGCAGAGGAGAGAGACGGAGGGGAAGTCGGAAGTTAGAGATGAGAGGGTGGAGGGGGTAAACGAGAGGTCGGAGGATGAAGCAGAGAGCGAGGAGAGGAAGGCGCGGACAGAGGAGGTGACAAAGAAAAGGATCGGGGGAGGGCCGGATGGAGAGGGGGGGAGAAGCGGAGACAAGATAGAGAAGACGGAGGGGGCAGGCGGGAAGAAGAAGGAGAGGGAGGAGATGGAGGACTTGGCGGTGAAAGCGGGTCTGGTGGCAGGGAGAGGGGTCGGGGGAGGGAGCGCAGAGAGGTCGTTTGCGATGGTGTGTAAGGAGGACCGAGGAAGGGAACGAGCGGCGAGGAGAAAGGAGGAGGGGGCAGAACGAGAGAGGGTGCAAGTGGAGCGAAGGGAGAGCACGGGGGAAGGGGGGTCGAGTAATGAAGGGTCGAAAGGGGAAGCATACGGGGGTCAGGGGAAGGGAGAGAGGGGGGATATAAGGGGGGCGCAGGTTAAGGACTGGGTGGATAGAGAGGTAGGGAAGAGGTTGGTGGCCAAGGGGTGGGATCTATGGAGACGGGGTAGAGCGGAGGAGGGAGTGAGGAGTGAAGGAAGCGAGGACTGGTGGGATCTGGTGAGAAGTGACAGCAGCGAGAGAGAAGACACAGGGGGAGAGTTAGGCAGAAGGCAGGGAAGGGTGGGAGGTGTGGAGCAGCGGAGGAGATGGACGGGAGGGAGCACAGAAGGGGAGAAGGAGGGAAGGGAGGGGGGAGCTGACAGAGCGAGAAGAGAGGATGAAATCAAAGGGGTGGAGGAAATGAATGGAGCGGAGAGGATGAGAAGACTGGAGAAAAGAAAACCGGAGATGAGAGAGAGACAGGAAAGGGAAATAAGAAAAAGGAGGATCATCTGCAAAGGAGTAAGGGGCGAAGAAGCGGAGGATAGAAGAAGAGTGGTGGAAAAGATGGTGAGGACGGAACTGGGGTGTAATGGCAAGGTGAAGGGAGTGTTGGAGAGGAAGGGGGATGAAGGGATGGTGTTGATTGTGGAGTTGGAGGATGAGGAAGACAAAGAGGTGTTGTTGGACAGGGGGTGGGAAATTAAAAATAAGTGGAATGTGAAGGTAGATGAGGATCTAACGAGAGAGGAGAGGAAGATGAGGTGGAAGATAGTAGAGAAGGCGTATTTGGAGAAGAATAGGGGGAAAAGGGTGAGGATGACAAATAAAAGAATTTGGGTAGAAGGAAGGGAAATAGAGTGGGTTGAGGAGGAAGGAGGATGGTACGAGGTGTAAAGAGGTGCAGAGAGGCGGAGGGTTGAAGGAGGACACTAGCGAGAGGGATGGAGACGAGAGGCCGGAGGATGCTAGTGAGAGAGAGAAGGACAGTGCGGATGGATTGGGGGCAGAGAGTGGAAGTGGGATAAAGAGGGAGGGTGAGTTTTTGGATTTTGTCTTTACTTTGTTTTTCTTTGTGCAGAGTTGAGGGTGGAGAACGGGTAAGAGGTGGGGAGGCTGTGTCATGCGGCTATGAGTCCTGGGCAGGTTTGAAGCAGAGCAGGGGTTAACAGGAGAGATGACAGAGAGGATGGAAACTAGGCTCAGCTAAACGGAAAATGTGGAAGGAATAAGAGGTGGACGAGCAGGAGCAGAGCCCAGCTAGTGTTCGGAGAGCATGCCGCACGGGGAAAAGCGGAAGAGGAGGGGAAGGAATGGTTAATTAGTTTTGTTTTTAGGCAGAGTTGGAAGCGAGAGGGAAGGACTAGAAAGGTGACGGGGAGGACGGAAGCAAGGCAGAATGTGACAGGAAGCGAAGGAGGAGACAGGAAGAAAGTATGAACAGGAGCAAAAAGCCCCCGATGGAGTCTGGAAGCCTGTTGCTGGGAAAGGAGGGGAGTGAAGTAGGATGCGGGGGGGGGGGGAGGATAAGGGATGGCGTGGAGGGGAGGGTGGGTGCTAGTTGTAAAGGGTCGCTTATGGCCAGGTCGGTGGGAGGATACTGATATTTGTAAAGGTTTGGGTACGTTCCTGAAAAACGCCAACTTCTGTATCCCTTAAATTGGGCAGAATAAACGTTATCTATCACCTAAAAGTCGGAGTTCTTAATGTCTTTACGATTTGTCGTGCACGGGCTATAATTTCTATTTTATTATCCGAAAAAAAACTGAAAACTAAAGCATATCCTCTGCTCCGATACTTTTGTTGATTGTTCGGCGAAGTCGCTTTGTTTACTTTTTAATAAAGTAAACAAAGTCCTGTGTCGCGAGCGAGACCTGCGATTCCGCTGCCCCTTCACTTGTTTACTTTACATCTCGCTATACGTATTCGAACAATCAACAGAAGTATCGGAGCAGAGGATATGCTTTAGTTTTCAGTTTTGAGGAATACTCTCAGTAGTTGACTACGTTCACGACAGATTGTTGCTTTTAAGCAATTATAAATTATTAAAATATTATTAGTCCATTCGGTGCCAGTGAAAATTGTAAAACTATTAGTGAACACCATGGATCGAAAAAAGAATATATTTACACGCGAATTTTTTCACTTTGATATGGAAAAAAATTAGTGCACGTGCAAAACGTGTGGATTGAAGTTTCAGAGATCACATGTACGAATCTAAAAAGGCACATGATTGCGAAACCTTTCGAAATGTACAGAGAAGAACGCGAGAAATTTGAAGATGAACGAGATGAAAATATTTGCGACAAGAAAAACACATTATCTGTGAAATTATCTGCAGCAGAAGTAATGAATGCGTGCGTAGAACTGGTTACCAAAGAATCGCAATGTTTTAAACTCTTTGATTGCAATGCCTTTAAAATATTAACCGATCAAATATTCAAAGGGCTGAATATAACCGCAATAAACTCGTCAAATATAATGAATTATGTGTCTGATTAATATGACACCCTGTGTTTTTTGTCTTAAGACAAATTAATGCCGATTCCTTCGCTCGGCTCAAACTCGTGTATCGTCCACCACAGATAAGGAGAGAGAGGTGTAATTACTTAGACTCCGTTTAACAATCACCACTTTATTTTCATCGTACAAGAGCGGTAGTGACTCGGTCGGGACTGTAGACAGAACTGAACAGAACTTTCCTGCGACCTGCTACCAGCCGTAAGGAAAATAAGGGGAATGTTTCACGCGCCCGTAGGTTGATCTATTGTCTGTGGGCTCGTGAGATACATGTGGTCACAAGAATTTGACATAAGAAACTGAAAACAGAAACGCTGTGAATATTCAGCTTCCCTCCTAGAAGCTGAATATTCCAGACGTTTCCAAACGAATGTTATAAACCGGCATTTCAATTACGGCCGAAACATACCGCCCGTCTCGTTGGCATGCTAACGAAATACAAGTTTGAATTCAATTATAGTAAGTTATAAGTAGACGTAACTTCGGCAGCTAGAACAATATCGTTAACGCTGGTTTTTTTTTTTTAACAATTACCGCCCGCCATGAAGCATACAGGGTATACAGCGCCCTAATTGTTTATCACATCAGTCTTTTCGTTTAGCGGTAATTGTATAGGTAATCGGCAAAGCTTCGCAATCGGACGCTTATAAGTAGAAGCGGCCGTACGCACAGTAACTACTCTAACTAAGCCATCGGTTCCAGGGTGAGACTCCACCACGCGGCCTAGTTCCCATTTAGAGGGAGGTAGATTTTCGTTACGTAATAAAACTAACTCTCCGATCTGTACATTTCTGTAAGGTTTAGGCCAAGCGTGCCTTTGTTGTAACTGCAGTAGATAGTCAGTATACCATAATCGCCAAAACCCATCTCGCATGCGTTGAACGAGTTACCAACGATTTAAACGATTTTCTTTTAAGTTTAATAAAGAAGGCTCAGGTATCGCTACCAGCGGGGCGCCAATTAGAAAGTGCCCAGGTGTCAAATATTCAAAATCAGTAGGTTCTAATGATAATGGAGCCAGTGGCCGAGAATTAAGACAGCCCTCGATCTGACATAGAAGCGTCATAAACTCTTCATTGGTTAGTGTGTGGTCACCTACTATTCGTCGCAAGTGATGCTTGACACTTTTAACTCCCGCTTCCCATATCCCACCAAAGTGGGGCGCTGACGGGGGAATAAATTTCCATATAATTTCATCGGTAGCCAATCGAGCAGCAAGTTCTTTATCACGGCGAATGTGGGCGAAGGCAGCTCGCAGTTCTTTATCTGCGCCCTGAAAGGTGGTACCATTATCACTATAGACCTCAGAAGGAATACCGCGTCTCGAACAAAATCTTTGAAAGGCCGCCAAGAAAGCACTTGAAGAGTAATCTGTAATTAATTCTAGGTGAATAGCCCGCGTAGCTAAACATATGAACAGTGCTATATATGCCTTGTGACTGGGACGTCCTCTGCCCGGTAAAGAGCGAATGAGGAAGGGACCTGCGTAATCTACTCCTACTTGTTGAAAGGGCCGAGTCGGGTTTATTCGATACGAAGGCAGGTTGCCCATTTGTTGTTGCAGGGGGACCGCCCGTTGTCGAGCGCAAACAATGCAATTCGCGTATAGTTTGCGAACGAGTTTTCTAGCACCTAGAATCCAATAATCCTTTCGTAATATACGTAGGGTCAACTGGGGACCTCCATGTAATGCTCTAATATGTGCTTGTCTAATTAGTAGTTGTGTAATCTCATGATCAGCAAGCAATATGGGGTGTTTAAGCGAAAATGAGAGTAAACTATCTTGTAGGCGACCTCCCACACGTAATATTCCGTCCACATCTAAGAAGGGATTTAATTTATGAAGTTTACTAGATCTCTTCAGAGTAACGCCCATTTTTAACAATGCAATGTCAGGTGAAAAGCAATATTCTTGCGCATATCGGAGCAAAAATACACGAGCTTTACGTATCTCTTGTCCGGAGGTAGTCTGAGGTAAGTACAATTGCTCCGATTGTCGAAGACGCGAGACAAACCGAAAAATCAACGCAGTTACTCGTAACAATCGCGGCCAGGAGGAAAAACGTACGATTAGGTCCCATTCCGGCAATTCCCTAGCTGTGACAATGTTAATGCAAACCTTTTCTTCTAACTCTTCCGAGGGCAAAGGGGTTATCGTATTAATGGGCCAGGCATCTTCCGAACGCAACATCCAGTCCGGGCCGCTCCACCAAAGGGAACTATGCTTAAGAGAATGGGCGTCCATACCACGCGAGGCAATGTCAGCGGGATTCTGTTTGGTGGGAACGTAACGCCAACGCGCTTGCGGAATGCGTGTTTGTATCTTAGCCACCCGATTAGCAATAAAGACCTTCCATTGAGATGGATGTTGTTTCAGCCAGTGTAATGTGACAGACGAATCTGACCAACAAAAGTAGGGAAGATCGTCTATCTGCAAACTTGAGATTACAGATGGACTCAGCTTGGATAATAATTCGGCAGCACATAACTCTAATCGCGGAATGGATAGCGTTTTAACCGGCGCTACCTTTGTTTTGGAGGCTACGAGGGAAACTTTTACTCCACTAGAGGTTTCAACGCGCAGATAAATTACGGCCGCGTAAGCATGACTGGAGGCATCAGCGAAGCCATGTAATTGATAGGATTTACACTCCTGACTAATGTATAACCATCGATTTATTTTAATTGAAGTTAAATGAGATAGCTGTGAAAAATATAAACACCATTGTTGACGTAAGATTTCCGGAATATCTTCGTCCCAATCTACTTTCTCTCGCCGAAGCTGCTGAAGGAATATTTTCGCGGTAATTATCACTAGCGATATCCAACCAAGTGGATCAAAGAGTTTAGAGATGAATGATAACACGTGTCGTTTAGTTATCGATGGTAGTGCCGTGGCATTTATTTGATATTGGAATGAATCTGTGGTTGGCAGCCATTTAATTCCAAGTACTTTGATACCATCATCGTCTTTTAAAGCCTTTTCGGGTAAGGCCTCGATAACGGACGGCGATAAGTCTGTAAGCAGCTCGCTGGTATTGGACGCCCATTTATGAAATTGAAAACAACCAGCTTCAAGTATTGATATCAATTCGTTTCTAATTACTAGACACTGTTTTACAGAGTCCGCACCGAACAATACGTCATCTACATATCTATTTCCTAATAAAGTCAGAGCTCCGCGAGGATAACGTTTTTTCTCATCGTCAGCCAGTTGCTCCATTACACGTAACGCCTGAAATGGCGCGGAAGCTGTACCATATGTTACTGTAAGAAGGCGAAAAGGGCGTGGTTGAGTCTCACCTGGAGGCTGCCATAATATACATTGATAACTAGTATCTTTTTTATCTACAAGAATCTGCTTATACATTTTCACAATATCAGCTGTGCCAACAACGCGATATACTCGCCAACGTGTCACAGTCGTGGGCAGATCATTCTGTAGCTTACGGCCAATTAATAAGTAGTAATTTAATGATCTTCCGTTAGACGTGTCACAAGACGCGTTGAAAACTACTCGCACATTTGTGGTCGCGGAATCTTTAACGACCGGGTGATGCGGGAGGAAGCATCGCGGCTCATCTTCGTATAACATCGGAGTGTCCGGACCCATGTGCCCCAACGCCAAATATTCCGATAAAAATTTATTGTAACTGTTTGCAAGTGTGCTATCTCTTAACAATCGCTTGTGCAGTTTATTATAACAGGATCGCGCAATAGCATATGAGTCGCCAATATCGGGAGGGTCGACACTGAATGGCAATCTCACCACGTAGCGACCATCAGAATTACGAGTGAACGTACTTCTAAAGTGGTCTTCACATCTTTGCTCGTCTGGCGCTAGAGGCACCGGTTCCGTAATCTCCTCAAGTTCCCAGAATTTCTGCAGGGACTGCACTAGATCGGCATTAGAAGTCACATGCAAGGACGTAATATCAGTTATAGATACATCAGGTTTGGCCGACTCTAATGGTCCATACAGAATCCAACCGAATTCTGTCTGTTGAGCTAAAGGCTCACACGATCCTCCCTTACGAACCCCAGGAAGCATGATTCCACTACACACATCGGCGCCGAGAATAATATCGATACGATGCGTCGAAGTCGGATCTTCGTCGGCAAGCTCAAGACCCTCGACGTGTCGCCACGACCGCGGGTCCATCCGCGCTCGCGGGGCATATGTCGTTAAGTCGCTCATTATTAGCGCATTTACCAAAATTCGCGGCGTATCATTAAGGCGGGGGCGTATTGACACAACGGCAGCATGACGGCTGTGTCCGCAGATGACTCCATTGAGACCGCGGATTGAGACTGGAGCTTGCCCACGAGTTACGCGTAACATTTGCGCAGCGTTTTCGGAAATAAAGCTTCTCTCAGCACCAGTATCAATTAACGCGCGCAATAATATCTCTCGTCCTGTCGACGTTGAAACCCGTAACCAAGCAGTGGCTAACAATACGGACGTAGTTACAGGGGACATAGCGGAGGACAAATGCGTTGTAACACTTGTATCGATGGTAGAATTGACTTCCGATTTTTCATGTACATTTTCCTCTTTTCCTACGGTAGTCATGGTATTTACATGCAATAATGAGTGATGCTTACGCTTACAATGAGAACACACGTTCTTTCTTGTACACGACGACGGAAAATGGCCAGGACGGAGGCACTTGAAGCAACCGCGATAAGTTTTAACAAGCGTCATTCGCTTCTCTGGGCTTAATGCCTTAAATTTTTCGCAGCTCGAAATATTATGCTCCCCGCTGCAGCACTTACAACTCGGGGCAACAGTGGATAGGTGGACTTTCGCTTCAGACTTAGCCAAACGCGATGTCTTCCTGGAGTTCTTCTCAGATTTTGCAAGCAATGGAGTGAAGGCACGTATGCGAGCCCAAATAAACGTTTCTAATTCGCTATATCTCGGCACCTCGTTACGATTGCCAATTTCAATATCCCAATCACGTCGCGTCTGAGAATCAATTTTACGTAAAATTAAACAAGTCAGAAAGCTATCCCAAGAATCCACTGCTTTGTTTAAATTATTTAAAGAATCGAGGATTTCGCGTACAGAATCAATTACACGCTGTAACTCGGTAGCAGTATTTGACGTGGCCGCCGGAATATCAATTAAGGAATCAATGCGCGCATAGACTAACAGTCTACGATTATTATATCGTGAATTTAAGAATAACCAAGTCGAGTCAAAATTAGCATCCGTGATAGAGATGTTTTTGACGGACGCATGGGCTTCGCCGGTAAGACAAGATTTTAAATAATGAAGTTTTTCAGCGTTACTCAATTTGCTGTCATCAACGACTAATGAGGTGAAGAGGTCCCTGAAGCTCTCCCAGTTCAGCAGAGATCCGTTGAAATGTGGCAGCGAAATACGGGGTAAGCGACTGCTGAGCGAATGATCCGCGCCCGAATGATCCTGAGTGCTGACGGACATATCCATGGCAGGAACGGGCATAGCGTCCGAAAGCGCCTGGTGCAACGCATCACTGACCTCCAGATAGGCATCCTCGGCGGTAGCGAATTCAGAATCCTTGAAATAGTCGACCCCTTCACGTGCCTCTTTCTTGAAGGCTATATTTATCTCTTCATGCAGCGTTTCAGCTTTGCTCCAAGCCTTTCGGATATTTTCGATGCGAGACTGCAGTACCAAACTGTTCGGCGTTTGCTTGAGTACACGCGGTAAATTATTACGCGCGCGATAAATCACATCAAAGTTCAGACGCTGCACTACAATATTATCTACCATGATGACGATAGTCTCAGAGTCTTTATGGCACGGTTGATAACGTACTCTCACGGAGATGGATTATGCTCTTCGTATCAATATGCGCACTCAGGGCAGCTCACGCGGAATGCGGTACTATCCTGTCCGTGACGAACGGCCTATTGGCAAGAAAGCGATCGTTTCTGCTTAGACAGGCGGCACGTAAAGCGGAGCACTGTCTCTGTCTCACTGTATTAACTTGACGCACTACCGAGTATTCTTATTACTCTCTCAATCACGATTGCTCGAGAGTAGTACGTCCAATACCGATCGAATGCCACTCGGACTTATTCGAGCATTTCGGTTAATTGCAACATTGTCCAATTAACACCTCCTCTCATACACCATTGACGACCGAAACGAAGTGCATCCGGCTCGAAGGACCAAATGTTTTTTTGTCTTAAGACAAATTAATGCCGATTCCTTCGCTCGGCTCAAACTCGTGTATCGTCCACCACAGATAAGGAGAGAGAGGTATAATTACTTAGACTCCGTTTAACAATCACCACTTTATTTTCATCGTACAAGAGCGGTAGTGACTCGGTCGGGACTCTAGACAGAACTGAACAGAACTTTCCTGCGACCTGCTACCAGCCGTAAGGAAAATAAGGGGAATGTTTCACGCGCCCGTAGGTTGATCTATTGTCTGTGGGCTCGTGAGATACATGTGGTCACAAGAATTTGACATAAGAAACTGAAAACAGAAACGCTGTGAATATTCAACTTCCCTCCTAGAAGCTGAATATTCCAGACGTTTCCAAACGAATGTTATAAACCGGCATTTCAATTACGGCCGAAACACCCTGAAAAGTACAGTTAAAAAAGCATGCAAAGGGCGAATGATTTCGCTTAAAATGGATACTGCTACAAGACATGACAGAGCGGTATTAGGAATAAAAATTTAAATAATAAAGGATGATAAAATTCATATATATACATTGGCTATGAAAGAACTAACTGAAAGACATACAGCCGCTTATTTAAAAGAGGAGCTGGAAAAGGTTTTAGAAAAATGTGAATAAAGAAGAAACAAATCTATACGATTACTACAGATAATGGAAGGAACATGATAAAAGCTATAGAATTATTTTCAAGTGACATTAGTAAAGTGGAAGAAAATGAAGAGTTTGTCACTATTGAAACGGACAGACACGAACAGTGTGTTGAATCTTTAACAGAAAATATTTGTTGTGAGCAACAGAATGTTGTGTCAGTTAAATGTGCGGCACATACGCTGCAACTCGCAGTGAAAGATTTTTGGTAAATACGCATATCAGGGGACGCAGCCCCAATGACCTTGACCTTGACATATGTTGTCAAGGTCACCCTCCTGAGTAACCTTCAGAAAGTTTTAGCCGTCGCTCGTTTTTTATTAAAAAGTTATTAACAAGAAAAGTTTGAAAAATATAGCAGTTATTTTGAGTATATTGAAAGGCATAAATGACTATTGTAAGTGTATGTCATCAATATATTTGCAATCACATCTTTTATTGAATTACAATTATCATAACATACATAGGTTAGTGACGCGCTTTAAAAGTATTTAACTGTTTAAAGCGCGTCACTAACCTATATAGTTTTGGCAATGGCTAACAATTAAAAAACACTTAATAAATTATTTAATCAAGAATTATTTAATAAATAAAGAAATACAGTAATATCGTTATGACAGATTTCTTAATCTTACAACGGTGATATAAACACGCTTAAGTGTACGTACGTATACCCCACATAGCAAAGAAGATCTGCAGGATATACTGAATTCATCCCGCACATCCCAAATATATCAATATCCATAAAATATTATCAGTATATCATTACACATATATACTGAAACATTTTTGTACAAAATATTTAGAGGATATCTTGTTGAGATAAATGAGATATATGGGGGATTTTAAAAAGAAAATCCACACGTTATTCTCACGATATCGTGTGGATTTTCTTTTTAAAATCCCCCATAAGTATCTCGACAAGATATCATCTAAATATTCCATACTCATATAGGAAAAATTCGTCACTTATTCGAGCGCCATCTAATAATTCACTTTCGTTAAAGTTGGAACCACATAGCCAAAATTCAATATGGCGTCAGTCAGTTGAACTCGGCCAAGTGAACTGAGTCTTTTCATCATCATAACAACGAGCAATCGCGACACGAGTTATTGCCGAGTTATTTTCCTCATATTCCGTAATCCGCTTGGAGAGTTCGACGTGTTCGGACGTGTCTCGTCCGCTCGGGTCGTTGGGCTCGTTCGTGCATGGGTTCTTTTCCGGGAGGGGGGGCTTGCGCGACGATCGCGGGCGTGTTCGGGCGTACGTTCCAACCAAAAAGTTTCCTTCTCTTAGTATATGTTCTGTGGAGTCGACGATCGGCGTTCATCTTGCACGGATGTACGCGGATGTGTCTCGTGTCTCGTCAAATGTTATTGAAACGTTGCTGACGCAACGATTTGCTTTTTGTGCATTTTTTATTTCTACATTCATACGATTTTCATTCTACATTCACGAACGAAGTTTTTGTCACTGCAGCTGCTATATACGGTAAGTAAATAAAATAAACTAAAATAATAGGTTTTATAAACTTGGCTTGTCAATGTCTTTTGAATAAGCTCATAAGCACAAATTGTAAATATAACCTATCTTTTCTTCTCATTGTTACGCAACAAATTATTTTTATACCTTTATAGATCAATATTCTCCATGAATTAATAATGTTATTTGTATGTCTCGCAGTTTTTGTTGCTGTATATATCCTGCTTTCAAGAGATATAAAAGCATGAATAATATAAAGAGAACAAGAAAAGATATAAGTCATATCACGGATAGACATTATAGAAGATTAATACAAGCTGAAAAAAAGAAATATTACAATCAAATATGCTCATCGTCAGCTGATATTTCAATTCAAGACTATAATAATCATTTTACTGATGCAGATGAGTCATTATCTAATAAAACATTAACAAGCCACGATACACAAAGAGAAAGTGAAACTTTTGCAAATGATACATCAGCCACATCATACTCTGTTGAAAGTTCAGTTACTCACTGTAATGAAGATATAAGTTCAAATGTAGAACTTGATCAATCGGAAAATTCTTTGTCTAATACTGCAAAATTAAAAGTTTTTCTAATAAGTTGGGCAACACAAAATCAAATCACAAACTGTGCATTATCTGAATTATTATGTGGATTAAAAAAGCATCAATGTTTTGATACATTATGCTCTGATGCAAGAACATTGCTTCAAACACCTTTGCAATATGAAATAAAAACTGTTGGACCAGGAAAATATATGCACTTCGGATTACGTAATGGTATACAAAATACAATAGAAGAATATACTTTTTCATCTTGTATCGAAGTAGCTATTAATATAGATGGACTTCCACTTAGTAAATCTTCAAATAGCTCATTTTGGCCAATTTTAGGCTCTATTATACCTTACGGAAAAGTTTTTATTATTGGAGTTTATCATGGTGATGAAAAACCAAAAAATGTTAATGATTTTTTAAATGATTTTGTTGCAGAAACTGTAGAATTATACGCAAATGGAATTTCTATCAATAATTTGTTATATCAGTTTAAAATTAAATATTTTGTATGTGATGCCCCTGCGAAATCTTATATTCTTCAATGTAGAGGACATACTGGTTATTTTAGTTGCACGAAATGTACAGTTGAAGGTACCTACAGCCAAAGAAGAATTTGTTTTCCGGAAATAAACGCATCTAAACGTACAGACAGAGATTTTAGAATGCATACTGACGAATCTTATCATTTATCACATACTTTACTTGAAAGAATTCCTGACCTTTATTTTGTACGTAGTTTTGTACTCGATTACATGCATTTAGTATGTTTGGGTGTCATACGTAAACTGTTGTATTTATGGATACATGGAGATACAGGATGTCGTCTGTCACAACATGACATAGAAAGAATTTCAAATGAACTTGAATATTTAAGACGTTACACGCTCAGAGAATTTGTTCGTAAACCGCGCTCATTAAAATATGTAAAACTATGGAAAGCTACTGAATTTCGTCAGTTCCTTTTATACACTGGTCCAATAGTTTTGAAATCTGTTTTATCAAAAGATGCTTACAAGCATTTTCTAAGCTTGCACATAGCTATTAGAATATTGTGTAAGGAAGACACAAAAAATGCATATGCAGATTATGCTCAAAAATTACTAGAACACTTTGTTAAGTCTTTTACAAAAATATATGGAAAACATCATATATCGCATAATGTGCATGGCTTGATTCACCTTGTTGAGGATGTCAAAAGTATTGGTATTTTAGATAATTTCAGTGCTTTCAAATTTGAGAATTTTATGCAAAGACTAAAACGACTTGTAAGAAAAAATGATAAGCCCTTACAACAATTATTTCGACGATACCATGAAGCACGACATGTAACAATTGAAAAAAGAAAAATAAGTAAGAAGCTTCATCCTATAACAGTTACACGTCATTACGATGGTCCATTATTACCTCTAACAAGTAATCCACAATATACAGCAGCTGAGTGTACGTACTTTAAATTAGATGCAAAGAATATCGCAAATGATTGCTGTGGATTAAAAGATAACAGTATATTATTAATTGCTAATATAGCACAGTCTACTGAAACCAGAGAGTTAATGATATTGGGTTACGAGTTTGAATGCAAGCAAAATTTTTACAATGTACCATGTAAATCATCTGTTCTTCATATATATAGGGTATCTAAAAAATCTAATCTGAAAATGTGGCCCTTATCTGCTGTAAATTTAAAATACGCTAAGTTTCCATGTGGCAATGATGAATTCATTGTTGTTCCTCTATTGCATAGCGAAATAATCGAAGGAGCAGAATTTTGATTCTCAAAGATAAACCTTTTGCTTTGCAGAATTCAATTATTATTGTAAATATTTTGTGTATGTGTTCTGCATTATTTTTTATCATATAAAACATGTGGTAATACATGTATCTTTTTAATATAAAATTTATATGCAAATGTGTTTATTATTATTTTAGATAAAAGGAAGATAATTTTATAATAGACGTACAAAACATGGATTGTAAGGACAAGGATGATAAGGAATATTTATACTACATAGTAGAATTTTCTGATGGTATGCAGCTTATACCGTCTAATTGGTTTAATGCTTCTAAAACTAAGGCCTACTGGCCTAACTTTACAAATTTAAAAAAATATGATAGAGCTGTAGAATTTTTGGAGCCTGTTGGAAAAAATTGGATGTTATGTGACGTATTTAGGATATTAGGTCATGCTGGTAAGCAAAGATATGCAATATACATTTTGTGACAAGCACTTAGACATTATGTATGTATTATTTTAAGTAATATTACCAATATTTAACTAATATTATAATAAGTTTATAAAAACACTATGTTATTATTTCAGATACTTTTGAATCTGGAAAAGAAAAACTAAAAAAAGCTGAGACGCAATCAGATTTAAATACTGATGCCAGTGATAATAAAAATTCGAAAAAAGACAGGAAAATAAGAGCTGCAAAGAAGAAAAGTAGTGAAAGTGATTCAGATCCCGAAACTGCTGAATCTGCACTTCAGCCATTTCCTACATTGCAATCGTACAAAGCTAAAAACACTAAGAAAACTATATCAAATAGTGACCGCGAAAATGCTTTACGTGGAAATGCTACACAGCCTGGTTGTTCTAAAGTATATAAAGCAACTCAATTAGAAAGTCATATTAAAACCGTTTCTAAATCTACAAATCTTATAAAGACTAGAAAGAAAGATGAAGTACAAGAGGTGGCTTTGCAATATAAAAGAGCAAAGAAAGATGATATTGAACAACATATGCAAGAAATTTCCAAGGAAAATGTGCAGCCTTGTGGTACGTGCGTTTATACGATTATTATAATTTATAATTAATATTTTTATTTTTTCATTTTTAATATCGTCAATGCGTATGCATGTGTATGCGTATGCGCATATATGTACAATTATACTATATGATTCCTGTGTTATAAAATTATTAGCATGGAAATATTGTATAATAAACTAATAAACATTAATATTTTTGACATATAGGAGAAGACGAGTTTCAACAATTTATGATAAAAAGTATGATTGAAACTAAATTGAAATTAAAACGTCACGAAAATATTTTAACGAATATATTGACTACAGTCAGCACTTGTAATGTATCACAAAAGGAAGAAAATTCAACATGCACAGATGACATATTAGATGAATTTCCCATAGCAGATTTGGAAACTTTGGAAAAAGTTGAAAATCAATTACGAAGAAGTGAATCGTACAAAAAAGCAGTGGTAAGAAAAATTTTGTCGTGTGCGTGCCACATAATAAATAATGGGTTTATAATATTGTCAAAATATCCATTATAACTTTCAAAATTTGAATTACTAGTTTTATTAATTTATAGTTTTTTTTTCAGGTGCAAATGTTGAGTATGGTAGGAGGACATGATATAAAATCTATTACTCTGAACATTTTGACACGTTCCTTATGTAATGTTGTTGCTACGAAGTACAGTTGGGTTGGCGGAAAAAAGAAACTTATATTTTCTGATCTCTTTTTGTGGAAGATTATGTTAAGTAAGTAAAGAAGAGAGTAAACAGATTATGTTATTAAAATGAATAGTAATAATTGGTGTGCGCACGCACGCGTGCCCATACAACACACGCACAGCTTAAATACTGAATCTTTTATAATTATATAATTGTAAACGTTTTTATAATTGTGTTATATTAATAATATCTGTAATTGTATTATAGGCGTTGTCAGACGACATATTCCTAATGCACTTGAATCTGATGTTTCAAAACATATAAAGATATGGTTAGCGCATGCAGGAGAAAGATTGCAAAGAGAGCAAAGGTGATTATATTTGTTATACGTTTTTATTTAATATAATGTTATTTAATATTTTATTTTACTGACAAATACGCTCTGAATTTATAATAATTATACATATTATTTTTTCAGAAAAACTGAAAAAGGGGTAGAAAATGAGGATGCCAGCGATAATGATGCATTACCAGCTGAAAAAACATCAGTTACATTAGAAAACTGTATCATACTGCAGTCGCCTTAGATAGAAGGTTGATGTAAGCTATGTTTTATTTCCACTTTATATCAGATCTGTAAAATAAATTGCTCTGTGATAATTACGAAGTGATAATAGTACTATACATTCGAATACAAATACAAGTTTATTTTTACTAGTACTATAGTGACTATTATATCGCAGATTTATTGCTATATATGAAAAGTGCAATGGAAACAAATTGAGGTACAAATAAGCCAAAGTAGCGCGTTTATTTAATTTAATTAATTATAAACTTAATGTAATTTTTTATTTTGCTAAAGCTATTTACTTCACAATTGATTATTTTATAAGTCGTATTATAAAACGTAAGGAAATATATATAACTCAGTTATGTTAGTATATTAAAATATTAAGTTGGAAAAATTAGAGTAACGCTTTATTCCATAGAAGAATCAAATTCTTCTACATTCTTAAATCGAAGATTAGACTAAAATAATATTTTTGCATTAAGAAGTATAAGTATAAAATGAAATTGTTATTCTACGACAGAACAATAACATAAAACGTTTTAAAATATTATTTTGAAAAGGATAAAAAAGGGAGAAGCAAATTACCTTGAAGAAACGTGGGGAAAATAATTGCATAGTTTACAATGATATGTTAATTCTTCCAAATGGATAATTCTTAAAGCAGAATAAATTAATTATTTAAAAAATATCTGTATTTTAAAATAGATAAAAAATGTGGAATTTTTTTACATGTAGGGTTTTCCATAAGGTATAGCTTCTCAATAATAATTTTTTTGCGTATAATAATAAGTTGCGTAAAAATAGAATTAAGAAAATGTAATTTTATTTTGTATTTTCTTCAATAAAAATTTTTTTATAATTTTAGATTTAGCGTTAATGTTGAGTGCACTCCACACTTGATATTGCAAATCGTTGAATTGACAATTAGGACAAAAAATTTTTAATACTTTTGTCTTATCTTGCCAATCAAACGATTTGTAATACCACGTGTGGAATACACACCTATCATTATTTATAGTATTACGAACATGTCCCCTCAATATCCTGATTAATTACCACAATAATCTGTAGTACATCTGTATGATATACATGCAACATATTGAGATTTATATTCTGGTGTGTATGCGAACGATACTGTTATAATATATCTGAATAATATCCTAAAAATATATTCCGATGGACTAGTAATATCTCTACGTCTTCGCAAGAGCGGACATTAGACTATTTTACAAATATTCTCCAGATATCTAAGGCTACTTCAGGATATCTCAATAATATTCTGATTTCCCGGCAAGATATCCTAACGACATTATACAGATCCACTTTTGCTGTGTGGGACATTTATTATAGTTATTGTAAAGAATATGCTTTGCTCATTATTTGGAAAAAACTGTCAATACGTTCATTAAACTTGTAATATCTTTTAAACATGAATTCAGCAAGATATGCTTGATAATGGTATGTACGCGTACCATAGCGTGGTATTGCTGCTCTCATTTCGCGCCATAATCGCTCTACGTTTTGTGTGTAAGCACCTGTAATGGGATCAATGAAATTTTCTTTATGATTAACTGTTTCATGTTGGTAATTTAAATTACGTAATTCGTTGTACGCTTTCCAACAGTCCGAATGAATAATCGATTCTGGCGCTATGTAACGAGTTATTATAGGAATTAGCGTATGACTTGAGCGATTAGGTACGGGAACAATAAAAAATTTGTGACTGTCTCGTTCTATTCCTCCGAAAACCCATTATCCTTCAATAATGCGGCCTTTATTGTGTTTTCTTCTTCCTAATTTTGCCTCGTCTATTTCAACAATAATTCCGCGTCCGCCAATTTGTTGTTGATGGTTAGTAACCCATTGCATTAGAAGCTATTGATAGTAACAAATGAAGAAATAAAGAAAAAAAGAATAAAGAAATATGTTCATAAAATGTATAATATATGCGTTAATCAATGATGTTTAATATTTACCTCACGACAAAAGTTGGTCCAGTCAACTATTGTATGATCGGTAATCTGTAGTTCTTGTCGTAGAAGAATATGCCGTAGGGGATGTATATATAAAAAATACGCAATAAATCGACATACATCTACCATATCAAGACGTTGTTTTGCGAACCAAGTACCATGAAAGATACTTATTTTAAAATTGCAAATTTTTCTTTGTCATTTCCGTCCTCGAACTGGCTTGTAGTACTTATTGCTACAGTGTAGAATTCGAGTCTTGGATTCATATGTTATATTTATAACTGTATTGCACTGTGGACATGTTATTTCTCGACGGATGACTTCTTTCTCACACAAATATTCAATAAGACGCTGCTTATTATATGTTAGATTAATAAATTCATGAAGCAGCATTTTGCGTTTAATTTCTAGCGAAACACAACTAGCAAGATTTGACGAGTGAAAATCAACTGAGAAGGATTTGTGGTAATATGTTTATATTTTGAATGGCATAGTATCTATCGTTTCTTTCAGGGACACATAAATAAACAGTAGTCTATTGAACACGGAAGCAGAGAAAAACGAGATCAACATATAATTGTTGCGTGAACGCAATGGGTTTCGTCCCCCCCCCCCCTTTAGTTTTAGTTAAAGGTTGTTATTAAAAAGTTATTAACAAAAAGTTTATTAAATTAAACGCTTAATATCTGTAACAGAAATAAATTGTTAAAGCAGAGAATAGTTAGTATATTGAAAAGTATATATCTCTGCTTTAATAAAAAAAATGTTCAATGTATCAACGGTTCGCTGCTTTAAATGACTTTTCTTTGTTCATACATGTACTATTTTTACATACACTTAGTCATTTATGCCTTTCAATATACTCAAAATAACTGCTATATTTTTCAAACTTTTCTTGTTAATAACTTTTTAATAAAAAACGAGCGACGGCTAAAACTTTCTGAAAGTCACTCAGAAGGGTGACCTTGACAACATATGTCAAGGTCAAGGTCATTGGGGCTGGGTCCCCTGATATGCATATTTACCAGATTTTTTTTCGGATAATAATATACTCTCTGCAACACCTTAATTTAAAAAAACCACGAATTGATGTTCCCACTCGGTGGAACTCAACATTTCATATGTTGCAGCGGCTTCTGAAATATAAAGATTTTTGTAATAAAAATTTGAAGAAACCGCTGGCATTACTAGAAGAAGAGTGGATATTGATCGATGATATAGTAAAAACATTACTGAATGAAGCCACATTACATCTACAAACAACTCATTTGTTTTTCGGAGATTTTTATAAATTTTGGTTAAATCTCAAATTGCAATTGAAAATAAAAAATACAAATATAGCTGGAGTAGTTCTCCAGTGCTTAGAGAAACGAGAAACACAGCTTTTAAATAATGAAGCAGTTAATGCTGCACTTTTTTTAGGTCCCAGACTTAAACGTCTGTTATCGTCAGAACAAAAAATAAAGACAAAGAGATATTTGAAAAAGATCGCTGGCCAAATGATTTTGTTAAAACAGGTGTGTACATATTGTACATACATCGTTGTCATTTAATTCTGTTAAGTAATGTAATTTTCTCATTAATTCATTCAATTTTTAGGGTGAGAGGGCAATTAACGAAATAAATATGGATGCTATTTGTACTGATAATATAGCAATTCCAAGCACAAGTAGTACTTCTTTATCTCTCTTAGGAGAATCAATAAGAGGAAGTAGACTCTTCTTCCGGTGATGAATCAGAAGATAATTCTCATGAACTCCAATTGGTGTACAATGAAATTGAAAATTACAAGGAAAAGCGTATCGACATCGACACCGAATTAATGATCTACTGGAAAGAGAAAAAGTATGCGAAACCACATGTAGCAAAATTAGCTACAATTGTTCATGCGGTACCTGCCACGCAAGTCAGCGTGGAAAGAGCATTTTCAGCTCTTAAAGTGATGCTAGACGACAGACGATGCAAATTATCTTCACAAAATTTGCAAAAACTTATGTTTGTAAAATTAAATTCAGAATTTACATATTAAATATTAATATATGTATAATATATGTATACAAGTGTTAATAGAAATATTGTACTAACATTTTTTATTCTATTGTTTGTTTCATATATTTTCATCCCGTTTGTTTGCTTAAAATAAAATATATAAGTTTTATTGTTGAGGTATGTAGATAATTCTCATGCTACACGTGATTAGCTGCTGAGCAGCACGTATGTAAGAGTGTTTGTGTGCGTGCGCAGCACGACGGGTGAGTGTGAGCAATGTAGGGCCGAGCTGCGTACAGCAGAAAGAAGTATTCAATTCGATACATTCACCCGAAGTGTGTGGAACTAGAATACAGACGAGCTTAAATAAAGACATATAAGTATTGTTATTGAATATAAGCTGCAGTGTTCTGGACATTTCTTTATTTTCGATCCTTGGCTCCTAACTCAACATGGTAGCAGAGCGTGGTTATGTGGCATCGTGTAGCCGAATTCTCTGAAAAAACTGAATCAGCGAATAAGAATAGTGAAGAAAGTGAACAGGAAGAAATAGACCAAGATAAGCGAAAGAAACTTGAAAAATCTTTACGGAAGTTATTTGTGAAGGAGATTGGAAGATTACTGATTTTGAAGAAAGTGATTTTCGAGGAACGAAGACAGAAAGACGAAATGCCAAAAGAAGAGGAATTTAAAATTCAAGTGTTCGATGGTCGAGATTACAGCTTGTGGAAAAGGAGAATACTGCTGTATTTAAAATGGAAAAAGTGCGATAAGCCGGCGATACGAGAAAAGTTGAGCACAGAAACACAAGCCGACTGGGATGAAAAAAATCTGAAAGCTATGAACTACATTTACTGTAGTATAACAAATGAACAATTGGAATTTGTGAGTGAACAAGATACCGCTCTCAAAATAATAGCGAAATTTGACCAAATATACACGAAAGAATCAACGGCTCTAGAAATATGCATTCGAAACAAATTAGAACGAATAAAACTAAAAGATTTTGATGATTCAAGTACATTCTTTAATGAATTTGAAAAGGTTACAAATGAACTAAAAAATGCAGGTGCAAAAGTGACAGAACGAGAAAAACTAGACTACATGCTGAGAACGCTGCCAGAATCATTAAGCTACGTAGGAGATTTGAGCGACTCATTGTCAGTAAAAGAAAGTGATCGCACTTGTAAATTTTTGAAAAATAAAATAATAATGTGGGAAGTGCGAAGCCAGAGTGACAGTGGCAAGAAAAAGCCGAGTGTGTTTAAGGTCGAAAAAAAGGACATGACATGCCGAGGATGCGGAAAGCCGGGACATTTTGTGAAAAATTGTCGGACCACGTGGCGGACCGGATACGGCAGGAGCGGAGCTGGCGGGGGAGCGCAAGGGCCAGGAGGTGCGCGACAACCGCCGCTGCAGCATACGCAGCAGCCGCAGCAGTTTCGAGGCCGAGGCAGAGGCTATGGATGAGGTCATGGCAGACGCAGAGGACGGCAGCAGCGCAGCGACGGAGCGGGCTACTACGATGCGCGCTACGCATACAGCGAGCGCAACGACGACTTCGGAACCTTCTTGGCACATGTAGAACGAGATGATTTCGCTGCGAGCGATGCGATAGTCTACACGAGTGACACGTGTAAAATAGATTGGATATTGGATAGTGGTTGTTCGGACCACATTATAAACGATGATTCATTCTTTTACGAATACATAGATCTAAAAAAACCGATAAATGTAAAAGTAGGAGATGGTAGAATTTTAAAGGGCACAAAAGTTGGTAAAGTCTTGACTTATTTTATAATAAATGGAGTAAGAAAACAAATAACAATATCCAATGTATTTTATGTCAAAGAGATGGATAAAAATTTAATTAGTTATGCCAAGGTAACAGACGTGAATAAAATTATTTCAATAGGAAAAACATCAAAAATATATAATGAGTTTGGAAAATTGATAGGGATTGCGTTTAAAGAGAATGGTCTTTACAAAATAAGTAGTCTAATAGATAGAAAGGAGTCTTACGCTGGAAATGTAGAGAAAATGACACAAAAGGAAAGATTTCATAGACTTTTAGGACATGTAAATTTTCAATATTTGGATAATATGTGTAAGAATAAATTAGTAAAGGGAATGCCAGCTGAACTAGAACCAGTATTTTTGAAGTGTGGAACTTACATACAAAATAAAATGCATAATTTGAAATTTGAAAATAACAGAAATAAAGCAAAAGAAGTCTTAGAACTAATTCATACTGATTTAAATGGACCACATTATACAACAGGTTTTGATGGATCTACATACTTCTTAACGTTTATTGATGACTATAGTAAATGTGCGTTAGTGTATATTATAAAAGCTAAATCTGAAGTTTATAATTGTTTTATTGATTACATGAATAGAGTAGAAAATTTAACTGGCAAAAGAATTAAAAGACTGAGATGCGATAACGGCAAAGAGTATATGAACAATGAAATGTATAACTTAGTTAGAGATAAAGGAATTTTCTTGGAACCGTGTCCACCTTACACACATGAGCTGAACGGAACAGCTGAAAGATATAACAGATCAATTATGAATTCAGCTAGATGTTTATTGTCAGAATCTAAAGTACATAATAGATATTGGCCAGAAGTTATTAAAGCCGCAGCTTATTTGAAAAATAGGACCACAACAAACACAGTAGAAAATAAAACACCTTTTGAAATTTTCTTTAGAGAAAAACCGAATATTAAAAACTTAAGATTGTATGGAAGTAAAGTTTTTGCACGAGTACTCGAAATAAAAAGAGATTCAAAGTGGGATAGAAAAGCTGATGTAGAAATACTTCTAGGATATGAAAACGCTGGATACAGAGTTTTGATTAACAACAAAATAATTGTAACAAGACATGTGGATATAGTTGAAGAACATGAAAATTTAATCGGTTTTAAAGGTATAGATGAAAGTGACGATGAATCTGAAAAATGTTTTAATGAAAGCTCTGAATCCGGTGAAAATATTGAGAATGGAAAAAATATTAAGTTTCAAAACGAGGAAAATGAATACGGTCAAAATAAATGTAAAAATACTAGAAACTTGAGTAATAGATCAAAAGATACGGCTGATGAATTAGAAAATGAACTCAGAAGGTCAGCTCGAGAAAGAAAAAAAAACAGAGAGATATGGTGATTTTGTAAATTCAAATTACATCTATGTAAACGTAGTTAGTGCAGATAGTCCTTTAACTTATGAAGAGGCTTTGAGAAGTAGTGATTATGATTTATGGAATAAAGCAATGAATAGAGAAATAGATTGCTTAAATAAAAATAAAACTTGGAAATTGGTTGAGAAGCCGCAAAATAAGAAAATTCTAGATTTAAAATGGGTGTTCACAAATAAATCTGATAATAAAAAGAAAGCAAGATTAGTAGTACAAGGTTTCCAACAAAAAGAAGTACTGGAAGACTTGTATTCTCCAGTGGCTATAATTCAAACGTTAAAGTTGTTATTGTCATTTTGTTGTCAATTTGGATTAATGATCATACAGATAAATGTAGAAACAGCATTTCTAAATGGAGCTGTAAAATCAGAAGTATTTGTGAAACAACCACTAGGATACGACGATAACTCAGGAAAAGTGTATAAATTAGAAAAGGCGTTATATGGATTGAGAGAAAGCCCAAGAGCTTGGTACGAATGCTTTGATGATTTCATACAAAAATTAGGGTTTGAAAGAAATAAAAGTGATTATTGTCTATACACAAAACATGAGATGAGTGAAACGATCTATTTAATTTTATTTGTGGATGATTTACTGATCTGTGGGAAGAATAAAAAAGGAATTGACGAAATCAAGAGTAAATTGTCGAGTAAATTTTCTATGAAAGATCTAGGTGAAGTAAAAACGTATCTGGGAATAAATATTGAATATGATCATAAGAAAGGTACAATGACATTAGACCAAAGCGATTATATTGAGTCGTTAGCGAGAAAATATAATATTGAACAAGCGAAATTATATTGTACACCGATGGAACAGAACTTAAGTTTAGAGCCCGCACAGTCAGCTTCAAATGATATTAAATACAGAAATTTAATTGGAGCTCTGTTGTACACAAGCATATCTACCAGATTAGATGTGAGTTACAGTGTAAAATTACTTAAGGGGTAAGGCCACCTTGGGCGTCAAAAAGAAAAGGTCAATTTCGGGATTTTTTTTAAAGAGTATAGTAAATGTTATCGAATTTTCGTCGAAAGTACTTTATAAAACTTGCCTTAAGGTACAAAAATAAATTTTTTCAAAAATTTTTATTAAAAAATGGCGGCTCCAGAACCAGGCTCCGACGACGCCTGTATATAAACGGGCAGACAGATATCTCCTTCAGATTTGCACCTGAAACAAAAACCCAAAATTTTTCTTTTAATAGATACCTTAAACTAGTGAACCACGTAGGGAAATTTGAAAATACCGTTTTTTCGGAAAATGGTGAGCATATAAACCCAAAATTTATTTTTTCACGTAAAGATTTTGTCATTAATTGTTTATAAAAAACAAAGTTTATAAGATATCGAAAAATCCCTACGTGGTTCACTAGTTTATGGTATCTATTAAAAGAAAAATTTTGGGTTTTTGTTCCAGGTGCAAATCTGAAGGAGATATCTGTCCGCCCGTTTATATACAGGCGTCGTCGAAGCCTGGTTCTGGAGCCGCCATTTTTTAATAAAAATTTTTGAAAAAATTTATTTTTGTACCTCAAGGCAAGTTTTATAAAGTACTTTTGACGAAAATTCGATAACATTTACTATACTCTTTTAAAAAAATCCCGAAACTGACCTTTTCTTTTTGACGCCCAAGGTGGCCTTACCCCTTAAGCCGATTTCAAAACAGTTACGATGAAACACACTTTAAATACGCATTAAGAATCTTAAAATATTTGTATCGGACAATGAATCTTAAATTAACATACAAAAGGAAATTAAATGGAGAAATTATGGATTGTTTCGTTGACGCTGACTGGGCGGAGGACAAGATAGATAGGAAATCCACGACTGGATATGTTGTAAGAATATTTGGAAATGTGATTTATTGGAAATCTAGAAAACAGGGCAGTGTGACAAAATCGTCAACAGCCGCTGAATACGTAGCTTTATCAGAATTAGTGAGTGAAATCAAGGTTGTAATAAATTTGTTGAAAGACTTTAACGTGAAAATTGAAAAGCCGGTAAATATTTACGAAGATAATTCTGGAGCCATTTCGATCGCACAATTTGGAAATTTGACAAAAAACTCAAAGTACATTGAAGTACATTATCATTTTGTGAACGAATGTTATGAAAAGGGTATTATTAAAATTGTTAAAGTAGATTCAGAAGTTAATCTAGCAGATATTCTTACGAAAACCCTTGGAAAAAATAAATTTGAAAAATTACGACTACTCTTGAAAATAATTTAAGTAAAAGCCAAAGAAATATTGATCTACTACAAAATGAAACGAACTGAATTAAGGAATTAGGTTATAGGAAAGCTCTGAGAATGTAGGTACGACAAATGAATAAAAACTAATGTATTAAAATGTGTAGCATGAAAATTAAAGAGGTGTGTTGAGGTATGTAGATAATTCTCATGCTACACGTGATTAGCTGCTGAGCAGCACGTATGTAAGAGTGTTTGTGTTCGTGCGCAGCACGACGGGTGAGTGTGAGCAAGGTAGGGCCGAGCTGCGTACAGCAGGCAGAAGTATTCAATTCGATACATCCACCCGAAGTGTGTGGAACTAGAATACAGACGAGCTTAAATAAAGACATACATATAAGTATTGTTATTGAATATAAGCTGCAGTGTTCTGGACATTTCTTTATTTTCGATCCTGGGCTCCTAACTCAACAATATTAAAACAATTATAATTAATTTTTTTTATGTTGTCAATGAATACTAATTATCAGTAATGTTAATGACAATCGACAATAGTCGAATGTAACCAGAAAGAATTTTTGCCGTCGATATTGGTTATCGGTACCAAAAAAATTTTTCGCTATTGATTATGGTTATCGGTAACCAAAATAGAATTCAGGTCATCGATAATGGTTATTGGTAACCAAAATTAAATTCCGTTATTTATATTAGTGACTAGCAACCAAAATTAAATGGGGAGAGATGAATAAAATCTCGTTTCTTGTTTTAATTGATACAACAATTACGTTTATAAACTTATTAAAATTACAAAATCCATAAATTGTAGCCATATAATAAGGCTTTACTTTGACATAAATAAAAAATCTATACATCAATTACACTAAATTTTATGGACCTTTAAGTAAAACGTGGTTCAACTCTCCCGGACTCCCCCTAAACGCCGCTTAACTCTTGGGAAGATTTATCTCAATTTCACTGATCAGATATTGCATACATTCGTTAACATTATTCGATAGAGATTGCAAATGTTGTAAATGCGCACCGACACATTTCACGATATTTTCCAGTCTATGAAAAGTAGTTAATTGCATCACTATTCCCACAGCGTAGGTTTTTCGTTTCTTCGGCGTTGGTGAACCGGACGCTTCCTCGCTGGTATTTTCCGTAGAGTAGTCTACAGCATCTTTATACGCCACCAATATGGACCGCGCTCCGTAGGCCGAGGTAAAGTTGATGGTGATATTCTTGATAATGACGGGATTCGGCTTCTTGTTATTCCCGCTTAAATATTCGTTCAAGAGGCCCATGTTCTCTTGAAATTGCAGCCATGCGTCGAAACAAATCCCCTCTGCATGCTGGCCGGTTAATTTGACTACCGGCGTGAAGACTCCCCTCTCGTACGATGATCTTTGCAGTCCCACATGCAGCCTCTTCGTATGCGAGTTGTTGAGACCGTATGTTGTCGACAGCAACATATGTAATTGGTCGGGTTTACTCGACGACGAGTCCCTTAATGCGAATATCGCGAGTGTACTGCCGCTTCTCGGAATTGACAACGTTTTTGTGGCTGGCCATTGTTCACACTTCACTAACGTATGACACAAGGAATCAAAGTCAACAGACGAGAACTGGGAAGCGCGCTTTTCGTTCGGGAAGTCGATGCTTCGAACGACGAGACTGCAATGAATTCGAGTTTGTGGGATTAGTTTCGTTTATATAGTTTCGTTTACGTCATCACAAAAAAATTCGGTTGCGCGCGCAGTTGACGTAGAAGAAGTAACCTGTAAAAGATTTAACGGAAAAATCTGTTAAAAAGTTTTACATCGCGAGATGGGGGACATTGATAAAAAAACAATCGAATAAAATTTATGTGAAAAGGGCGGGTCTTATGGTAAAAATTTTAAAGTTTGAAGATGGTTAAACAAAGTAAGTAACATAAAAATAAGTTTAAAATATTTCTACGGAATGGAAGGTAAGTAGAAAACTAGTCTATTCCTGTTTTATCCTGTTGCGGTAAGGGTGATGAACCTCATAAGATAAACTTTTTTACTCTATTTTTGTTTTTTGGCGAGACGTGAGAGTGACTTTAATAATAATATTTGTGAGGATATGGCTTGGTACGAAATCTTATTGTGCAAAGGAAGAAAGCATACTTCTTACGAGTTTTAAGAAAGTCGAAGTTAAAAATTTCGACCATATGAAAAAATTTTGTAGAATGTTTCATAAAAAGTTTGCGTGGCTCGACGGCATTGTGCCTGACTCATACTCGTGAGAACGTTGGTTCGTATCTCACGAAGAGCAAACATTTTTTTGTTTCTAAAAATTTAGTGTAATTTTTTTTACAACTAAGGCAGCGTTCCGTTATTCGCTGTGTCAGTACTGAAAATTTATAATGTACACGGCGTAAACTATAAAATTTCAGTAGGTACTAGGAGTGAATATCGGAACGCTGCGCGCCTTTAACATTATATTAGATGTACGCTTAGTTTAAGGGGGATTTTTTTATTCATTTATTTAATATTAAAAAAAAGTAAAAAAAAGAAAAAAAAATTTATTTAAATAAACGCTAAATAAAATTGTTATAAAAATTAAAAATTTATTTAAAAATTTATACAATTACGCCCAGCTTTCCTCTGGGGCGTCGATCTCGTACGGCCGAAGCCCAAACAGCCGAGTAAGATAAAATATATCGAAAGGGACGGGAGAATAAATTTTTCTTCTATCCTTATCTGTCGGCGTCCATAGCAGGTCCAACATGTATCTTTGATGTCGCCGCTCCTGCCCTTTAAATCGCCGTTTCTCGATATCCATTGCAACCCGATTTTCTTCGGTCTCGCCCGCCGAGGAGGCGCGGCTGCAAATTAACCGCCGATAATTAGGTAGATAGGTATTCACGATCCTCGCGAGGTACTCAGGCAGACATTCGCGAGTTAGGCAGGTCAAAGATATTCGCGAGGTAATTAGACAGGTCAAAGGTATTCGCAAGGTATTCAGATAGACAGATATTTTCCAAGATATTCGCGAGGTATTCAGATAGGCAGATAGTCTCCAAAATATTCGCGAGATACTCAAGTAGGCCGATCTCCGTGTAAATATTCGCAAGACAACGCTGAAGCTTGGGCGCCAGGTGCGAATACGCGCACCACGTTTTCTCAGCTTCAATCCGAACGCGATCACCCGGACACGCACGTCCACTCAGGGCGCGGGGCGAGTTTAGTACTCTGAGGAGAGGGAGGGGTAGCGCAGCGCAATCAACACACTCTCATAAAAATAATAAGTTACATATATTTTCAGAAAGTAAGAGAAGTAAAAAAGATAAGCATAATAGGTAACGAAAGACGGACGTTCGCGACTCACCCACTCACACACACCACACGCGAAATCCTCGCGACGACGCACTCTACTTCACACGCATCCACGCATATTCCACGCTCGCGTCAACCTCGGCAAATGCCCAACGAGACCGTGAACAATCGCAATATCCAACGTACGCGAGACGAGACTCCTCGCACTCTTAAACTCGCGGCGGTCTTAGCAAGCGCGCGGCAGAACCCGCGCGATACTCCCGACCGCCCGCGACGCAACAATTGCGATATTCTCCCCCGACACGTCTTACGACGTTCGCGAGACGCAACCAAATTCGCGGCCGCCTCGGCGAATGCGCGGCAAAAGCCCACGCGACATTTTTGGCCGCTTGCGACGCAACAATCGCGATATTTCCCCCGATACGCCTCACGGCGTTCGCGAGACACGACATTTCTCCCGATACGTTTCACAACGTTCGCGAGACGATATTTCCCCCGATACGCTCACAATGTTCGCGAGACGAGATTTCCCCCCGATACGCTTACACCATTCACGAGACTCGATTTCCGCGACACGACGCGACTTCCCCCCGAGGTCCCCGATGCGACGGCCTCACCCTATCGGGCGTACCCGGTGTACACTCGCGATACCGCGGCACGCCCGACGCAACCGCGCACGAAGACCCTCCCCTCGAACATGCTCGACTGTGGGCCCCACGGCTTTCGAGGAGGGCTCCTACTCGGAAAAGGATTTTTGTGCGCCCACGGCCGGCCCCCTTAACCACGTCTCTAGGTAATAGGTAGAGAGATAAGCAACAAGTACAAGATAGCCTCCTCGCACGAGGCGGACGCACGTACAGAGGTAACCGCGAGATAATAGAGCGGGACCAAAGCCGAGGTCGCACACCGAGCACACCGAGGAAAATACGCCCGCGGAAGAATTCCCGCATAATTCCATCACCGCCGCCGCCACCGACGACGACGACGACGACGACGACGACGACGACGACGACGACGACGACGACGACGACGACGACGACGACGACGACGACGACGACGACGACGACGACGACGACGACGACGACGACGACGACGACGACGACGACGACGACGACGACGACGACGACGACGACGACGACGACGACGACGACGACGACGACGACGACGACGACGACGACGACGACGACGACGACGACGACGACGACGACGACGACGACGACGACGACGACGACGACGACGACGACGACGACGACGACGACGACGACGACGACGACGACGACGACGACGACGACGACGACGACGACGACGACGACGACGACGACGACGACGACGACGACGACGACGACGACGACGACGACGACGACGACGACGACGACGACGACGACGACGACGACGACGACGACGACGACGACGACGACGACGACGACGACGACGACGACGACGACGACGACGACGACGACGACGACGACGACGACGACGACGACGACGACGACGACGACGACGACGACGACGACGACGACGACGACGACGACGACGACGACGACGACGACGACGACGACGACGACGACGACGACGACGACGGTGGACGTCGAGACGGATCTGTGCGCCCTGCGGGGCCCGGACGTCGTGCTGGTGTCGAACGGCCGATTGTACGTCGCGCACGAACGACGCCTATGGTCGGTCTCGACGAAAAACGACGATCTCGACGGAAAAACCTACAAGAGGCCGATGCTGCTGACGGACTACATGAATTTTCTCCCCGAGAACTTCACGCGTCTGACGGCCGCGTACGAGACGCCCTCAGGCGGTCTCGTGCTGTTCGCGGACAGGAGAGTCTACATGGTCACCTATCCGCGTCTGGCGCTAGTGCCGATCTGGCCGAAATCCTACGCCGAGCTCGGAATTCCCGCGAACGCGAGGATCAACGCCGTGGTGAGCACGAACAAAGGGCGGACCTTCGTGATATACAACGATCAGATCGTGGGCGAGATGGACGATTGCTCGATGAGAATCGTAAAATTTTACACGATCGAGAAGATATTTCCGGGGATACCCTCCGGTGTAACGTTGGCGTTTCGGTACACGGACGGTAATCTGTATTTCGTCGGAAGGAAACAATTCTACAGATTCAACGACTTCGGGAGGACCGTGACGGCGGCCGGTAGATTCGACCTGGGGATCCTCGGTGTCGCTTGCCCGAGAGACGGACTGCTGCAGCAGTTGCGGGATCTCTTGAATCGATTCGTCAGAATCGACGCGCTCGCGAGCGGCGATAATCTGTCGGAGGAACGGGAAACGGAGCGATAAATCGCGGTTTCGCGCGTCACCCTTGAATCGGCGAGGAGGGTTGCAATATATAAACGATCGTCCCCTGAGAGTGCCATCAGTCTCGCAACGACATGTACTCGACGCCGCAGCCTACGCTCTTCGAGGCGCTCTACTCGGACGGCGACCGCGATAACGTCGCCGGTGGAGCGATAAAGAGAGAGTTCGACGAGCGACCGGCGGAACCGAGCCAGAGCGACGAGAACGCGAGGAAAGAGACGTAAGTCTCGACGCGATTCTCGTCGTTGTCGCGATTCTTGTAATTGTCACGATTCTCGTCGTTCACAGACGCGTCGCGAAGCGCCCGCCACGAATTCTGGGAAGGCGATACCAATTGACGAAAACGGGAAACAAGTTCGTCGAGGTCGGTATCACCGTAGTACTCCCCTGCTGCGTGACCGTCGTCATAGGGGATTGCCACGGCAAGGAGATATCGCTCTCGCCCGAGACGTGGAGAGAGTTTCTCGACCAGAGACGCGTCGTGCGCGATGGGACATCTGTGCGGCAAGAGCGAGAGGCGCATCCCGCCGCCGATATGCCTAGCCGACGGAAACCTGACGCTGCGATTCGGAAGGATACACAATCAACCGACCCTGCGCATAGAAACGTCCACGACGCGTCTTATCGCGTCGGCGAGCACGGGGCTGTTCCTCTTAGATCTGGAGCTGTGCGTCAACCGCGTAATCGTCGCTCTGTCCTCGATGACCGGTAAGGTCGACTCGAGGCTGTCGCGCTTCCTCGCCATCGCGGCCACCATGGCGAATCCCGCGAACATCCCGAGGGCGATACGCGAGAGCGAGACGTTCGACAGCAACGATATCGTCGATTGCGAGTTGGCCGTTCTGTGCTTCGGAAACGAAGGAAACGAAATGTAACGAGAAAAAAAAACAATAAAGAGAGAGAGAAACAAACCTAGTCGTGTGTCTTTCATTTCTTTTCCTATTATCTAAAACCAGACGGGAGGGAAACGGGAAAACAAGAAGACGCAAATTTTTTTTTTCAGATACGTTTTTATTTTTCTTAAGCGAAATACATCTCTCAAAAGTTGCCTCGCCCGCTCTCGTAGGTGAGATTCTTCGTCTCCTTCTGAATCCCCGGAACCTTCTTCAGATCGTCCGCCACGAGATCCATCAGTTGCAGTATCAACCGCCGCTTGCGATCCGTGCGCGAGAGAGAGGTGAGAAACTGAGATCTCACCTTCGCGTATCTCCACCATTCGCGCTTGTCCCTGCTGACGATGTCCTTGACGTCGAAGACGTCCATGCGAATCAGCTGAGACCCGATCTCCCCCGGCGACCTGAGGGTGAAGAGTCGTCGGTCCTTCATGCTCGAGACGTACTGCAGTACGCGATCCAGATCGCGGTCCGACGACAGATCGAACAGCGCGTCGAACCCACCGCCGCTGTTGTCCTCCTCCTCGCGTGGCTCGTGATTCGTCGACGCCGCGAGAGCGTCGACGGGCGAATCCGACGAGACCGCGCGCGACGTGGTGGCCTTGACGACGGTCGACGGACCGTTGATGTAGCTCTCGTATTCGCTGATCCACTCGTAGAACGTATCGTGCGTCATCAGGCCCTTAACCAGCGACGAGTACACCTTCGACGGAAATTGGGCGCGAACGAAACGATACATATCGTCCGCGGAACAGGTCGGACTCACCGGACCTTCCTTCAGCCACAATCCGTAGAGCTCCGTGATCGCGCTCCTCATCTCCTCGCCCTCGCGCGCGCGACGCGCGCCGATATTCCTCTGATTCGTCAGGTATCTCGACACGCTCCCGAGAAACTCTCTCAGGTTCCACGTCGCCGAGCGCTCCGGTCTCCATATCTCATTCAACAGGTCGATCAGGGCGTTCCGTGGGCTGGGTGGGTTCACGGGACGATGAGCCCTCGTTCGGGCCCGGTTATATCGGGGGAGGAGTCGCGTCGGCGGCCGAAAAGGGGAAGGTGCCGGAGGACCCCATGGATTTCGCGGAAGATCAATGTCCGTAAGGGTCCTCCAGGCGAACCTAAACCACGCCCGCGCTGCCCAGGATTTATTTATCCACACGATGGCAGAGCGCGGGTGTGGTTTGGGGATAGTCGCGGAGCCCTACAGGGTCCCAGTAGCCCACCCCTGCTGGGCCAAAGACCGCAATGGCTCCGCGGCTATCACGTGGCGGGCACTGCCGCAGGCCCCTCCGTGCACTCGTGGTGAGGCCGGGGTGGGTTTTGTGGCGGTGCATTGGGGGTCCACCTCCGTCGTGGGCGTGTACACCCCTCCGAGCTGGGACCTGGCCAGGTTCGAGCGGACGCTTCACGATATGGAGGGATGCGTCCGCCGGTGCCCTACTGGCCGGGTCATAGTGGCGGGGGACTTCAATGCGAAATCCACGCTTTGGGGTTCCCCGCGCACTGACGCGAGGGGCAGCGTCCTGGAGGGGTGGGCAACGGGGCTCGGCCTGTGTCTCATAAACACGGGCCGAGTAAGCACATGTGTGCGCCGGCAGGGGGCCTCGGTGATCGATCTCACCTGGGCGACACCCCCTGCCGCGCGCGAGATACACGGCTGGAGGGTGGCCACAGACTTGGAGTCTCTGTCGGACCATCGTTTCATTGAAATGATGGTCCGGGCCACTCCTCCGGCAGTGCTGTCCCGCCGCCGCGCCGCGGAGAAAACGCGGCGGAGATGGGCCCTCAAGAAGTTGGACCGGAATCGCCTACTAGCGGCGATTCTGGTCCTAACTTGGGGAAGGGCGGAGGGCGACGCCCTTGCCGAGGGGACCGGGGAGGTGGATGTGGACGCGGAGGCGGATCGGTTGGTGGAGGCCGCGTCGCGAGCGTGCGACGTGGCGATGCCCCGCGTCCGCACCATTCCCCCCCGACGAGCCGCCTATTGGTGGACGGACGAGATCGCCGAGCTTCGGCGCTCGTCCGTCCACGCGTGCCGGCGGTGGCTGAGGGCCCGCGCTGGGCGCGGTGCCCTCGGCGAGAGGGAGGCGGGGGAGGCCTGGCGTGCTGCCCGCCAGGAACTCTCCCGTGCCATCTTCGCGGCCAAGAAGAAGGCCTGGGAGGAGCTCCTCGCCACGGTAACGGAGGATCCGTGGGGGCGTCCGTATAAGCTTGTCATGGACAAGCTCAAGCCATGGACGCCCCCGCTCACGGAAACACTGGCCCCCCAATTTGTCGGCGGGGTGGTGGATACACCTTTTCCCCGCCGACAGAGGAGGAGAGGTCCTCTTTCCGGAGATTAGAGTTCCGGAATGGAGGGAGGACCTGGGGGTCAGTGGGGAGGAGGTGGCGAGGGCTATCCGCGGGGTCAAGAGGCGAAAGGCCCCTGGCCCCGACGGAATCCCAGGCAAGGTCTGGACCTTGGCCGCGGGGGAACTGGCCGGATGGATGCGGGAAGTTTTTACCGCATGCATGCGCACCGGCCGGTTCCCCAGAAGATGGAAGGAGGCCAGCCTGGTCCTCCTGCCAAAGGCGGGTAAGCCCGCGGATTCCCCGTCCGCGTATAGGCCCGTGTGCTTGCTGGACGAGGCGGGCAAGATCTTCGAAAGGATCATTGCCGCGCGCCTCGTCCAGCACCTGTCCCGGGGTGAGGGAAGAGGTTTCTCCGACGACCAATTCGGCTTCCGTGCGGGGAGGTCAACCGTGGACGCGATCAGGCGCGTCCTCTCCCGCGCGGAGGCCGAGATTGAGGAGGGGGGAGTGGTGTTGGGGGTGTCGTTCGACGTTGTCAACGCCTTCAACACCCTCCCCTGGGAGGTGATAGGGAGGGCGTTAGTGAGGTTTGACGTCCCTCCCTACCTCATCAGGGTCGTCGGAGACTATTTCCGGGACAGGAGCCTGAGGTACACGGACCAGGACGGGGTCCTGAGGGTCAGGCTCGTTGAGCGCGGTGTTCCGCAGGGGTCGGTGTTGGGACCCCTGCTGTGGATCATCGCCTACGACCTGGTCCTCGGGGTGGCCCTCCCCAGAGGATGCTGGCTCACGGGGTATGCCGACGACATATTCCTGGTGGTCAGCGGGGAGGGCTGGCAGGAGGCTATCAGGCTGGCCAACGTGGCGGCGGCGAGTGTGGTGCGCGCCATCCGGGCGCTGGGCCTGAAAGTGGCCCCCCATAAAACGCAGGCGACAATGTTCCATGGCCGCCTTGCGGGGGGGGGTCACCACCGGGAGGACTCAGCGTCCGGGTGGAAGGGACAGAGGTCCCGATCACTCCCCACCTCCTATACCTGGGAGTCTGGATCGATCGGAGAAGGAGCTTCGGCGAGCACGTTGCCCGCGTGGTCGCGAAGGCGACGGCAGTGGCCAATAGCCTGGCCAGGCTGCTGCCAAATATTGGCGGGGCCAGCGGGAGCGTGCGTCGCCTCTACGTGGCAACGGTCCACTTGGTGCTGCTGTACGCAGCACCGGTGTGGGAGGAGAAGGTGGGCAGAGATGCCCGCCTTGGTGGGCAGCTGGTGGCGGTCCAAAGGCTTATAGCCAACAGAGCCGCCAGGGCCTACCGGACCGTGTCACACGTGGGGGCGACTACCCTCGCCGGAGTCCCCCCGATTCACCTAGTCGCCAGGTCGCATACACACGTGTATACGCGGACCAAGGCGATCAGGGACGGGGGGGGGGGTGTCATTACGGCGAGGGTTAAGAGGGCGCTGAGGCTCCAGGCCAAAGCGACCCTCCTGCGAGAGTGGAGGGAATTCCTCGCGAACCCCCAGTTGTGGGGCAGGAGGGTCAGGGAGGCCATCCGGCCGGTCCTAGGGGAGTGGGTGGAGCGTAAGGGGAGAGGCCTTACGTTCCACACGGCGCAGGTGATCACCGGGCATGGGTGCTTCGGTGATTACCTGTGTCGGATCAGAAAAGAGCGCACCACGCGTTGCCACCATTGCCCGGAGGAGGTAGACACGGCGCAGCATACGCTGGACGAGTGCCCAGCGTGGGAGGAGCAGCGCCGTGTCCTCCGGGCAAGCGTGGGGGAAGACCTTGCCCTCCCGGCCATCATCGCCGCGGCGATAGCCGGTGGAGAGGAGGGCGAGGCGAAATGGAGGGCGCCACGGCGGCGGCGTTACTTTTTACGACGTCGCGGGCCCAGTAGCGGTCCCCCCGTCATGGTTCCGGCTCCGGAAGGGGACGGCACGTGACAGTGCCGGGGGGGAAGGGCGCAATAATGCGCACAAGAGGTACCCTTCCCCCCTCCTCCCCCTTTCGGAACGTGAGGTGGGCCGTCGCCGCCCATTCATGGCGGTCGGCGGCCGTGTACGGGCTCCCCCCCTCATTGAGGGGTGACCGCGGGGGTGGAGCGGGCGTGCGGGCGGGGATTACCGTACGCCCGCATTATAATCCACCCCTGCTAGAAGGGCGGCGGTCTGGGCGGATGTCCCCCCACTCCGCCTCTGCGTTTGCAGGAGGCGGCTCCAGGGAGCCGGGGGAGACGCCATGACGTCTCCCGAGTTGGCGCCCAAACCTGGGTCTTGGCGCTGGGGGCCCCAGAAGAATCAGCGCGTTTCCCGGGGTCCCCATGTCTACGAGCGCCGCGAGGGACATCCGCAGGAGTTTTAGTGGGCAGGGTATGCATGCAGTATCGTGAGCGATGTGCATGCTATACAATCCCACACTCCCCCCGCTATGCCTCTCCCCGGAGGCTGGGGGGTCTTCCCCGAAAGGGGCTACTGGTCGAAACCCGGGGCGTAAGCCCTGGGGATTCCAGTAGTGGAAGATTCCTCCTGCGTCAAAAAAAAAAAGGTCGATCAGGGCGAAGGTCGGCAATTCGACATCCGTAAGCGCGCCCACCTGCAGCGAATCGTCCAGAATCGCCATCATCTCCGCGTCCTTCTGCTGACTCTCCGCGACGTTCATGTCGACGTTTTTCGCGCTCTGATGGACGTCTCTCCCGCTACCCGCGTTTTTATACAGCGCTCCAAATGAGATTGATCGGTCCGATAGGACAAAGGAGCGCGCGCTCGGGGATGACCGCACCGTTCGTCCTTGAGAAAAAACCCCGTCGTCGCCACCCCCCGATAAAACCCGACTCTAGGGCGCGTCGCTATCGCCCGACGCGGCGGCCAGCCCCGATAAAACCCGACTCTAGGACGCGTCGCTATCGCCCGACGCGACTCGCGCGCCCGAGCGCGGAAAAAATCGCGCCAGTGCCCGGGGAGAAAATCTCAACGATCCGCCCCTGGGCGCGGGGAGGTCCGCTGCGGTAAGGGGAAAGAAATTTTCCCCTCGCAGCCCACCTGCCCCTCGCCCACCGCTTACGGCTTCCCCCATGCCCCGCCGCAGCCCGTCCCGACCCCCCGGAATTTGCTCCCTGGGCTTAAAGGCTACTACTGTTTACCTACTAATAATAAAGCGCTATTAACGATTCGGTAGGCCCCCTGGAGATTTCGCGGTCGTTCTCCTGGCTCGTCCGCGGGCGCGAACCCGCGCCTTGTGACGGTGGCGAGGCGCTGCCACGTGCGGCGAACCATCACGTCAGTATATATATATGTATATACAAATTTTATCGCATATAAAAATGATAAAAAAGACATGTTAAATTGGTTTGATATGCTTGCATTAAAAAATGAGACATATACCTAATACAAAAATAAAGTATAGATTACACACGTATAATATACACAAACAAATTATTAAAACAATTTTAAAAAAAATATACGTGTAGCCTCCACGCGCGGTAGAAGTGAAACTTCTTAGCTGTGAATAATAGGATAGTATCTCGTTTATAGTATCTGAATTAATGCCTGTGTAATTCATAAATCAAATTTTAATTATAATTTAAAGTCGATGCAATTTACAAATAAAAATTGATTTGTGAATTAAACCCTACTGCATAGTAAATAAATGACGTAATTTGACACAGGAAAAATATACGTGTGGCCTCCACGCGCGGCAGAAGTGAAACTTCTTAGCTGTGAGGAATAGGATAGTATCTCGTTTATAGTATCTGAGTTAATGCCTCTGTAATTTAAAAATCAAATTTTAATTATAAATTGAAGCCGATGCAATTCACAAATAAAAATTGATTTGTGTATTGAAACCTGTATAACTCACAAATCAAATTTTAATTATAAAAGTGAAGTTTCAGGTTATGAGAAAAAATTCTTTATATATAATTATATGTATATAAATGTAACAGTTGGCAACAGTTGGCCCATATATAATTATATATGAGCAAATTTTTCTCATAACCTGAAACTTCACTTTTATAATTAAAATTTGATTTGTGAGTTATACAGGTTTCAATACACGAATCATGTTCGGGATTCACAGTTCCATATTCCGTATTTCGGGATCTTATTTTCGCGTTGCGGTATACCGCGAGATTTGACAACGTCGCGGCAGTCGTGTTGACAGCCGCGCGTACAAAAGCTCCACGAGTCGGTCACACTCCCAAATTCCTGAGTCGCGTGGTTTTCGCGTCCGGCGTTCTGCGTGCCGATCGGGAGAGCTCAGTTCGAGTTTTGCGAGCAAGCGAAGTATAGTGGATACCAAGTCGTACACGAGTGCGAGGATAATTGTACATTCCGACGCTCTGTAACCATTTTAAGTTTTCGAGTCTTTCCGCTCTCGCTATTTGCTCGATCTCGATCTCCGCGAGCGCGAATCTATCGTGTCGGCGTGCGGACACAACGTCCCATAATTATTCGCGGTACAAGATTTCCGTCCGGCTCCGCGTCAAGATCTCCGTTAATATTAGAGCCCTCGCGCGCGGTGCAAGATTTCCGTGACCTCCGCGTCAAGATTTCCGCGTCAGTGGTACGCACGCCAAGACATTGTGCTCGCGTATTTACTTGGCGATTATCGCCCTCAAGGACATTAAGTGTTCGGGCTTATTAATCGCAAAGCGGTACAGTGGTGCGCATTGCATTGTGCTTGCGGCTATTGATATATGCAATCACGCCTGTACGGACATAGTTTCCAAGTGACGTTTTGCGTTCTACGATATCAGAGGTGCTCAATGCTCTTGCATCGACACTGAGTTGTAACCATTTCTTTTGTTGACATTTTGACAAATATATTAATTGACTGTTAATACTCGCGAGTGATTATTGAGAGTGCCCGCTTCACCGTCGAGCCTTCCGACAAGGTGATCCCAGTGATCCTCATTTAATCCCGAACATAAAATTTGGTCCTTCGAGCCGGATCGACGTGAAGAAATCTCTTCACTCTCACACTTCGCGAGTTATTCAACAGTGCCAGTCATCATGTCGACTCTTGAGGAGTTGATCTCCTTACAAGATCAATTAATGAACTCAGTGTCGCGTGCCTTGCCAAATTTCAAAAAACTTGGCCAATTGAAAATGACACCTGCTGTCACACGACAACGGCTTGCCATACTCAAGGAAACTTTCCGAGAGGTGAGGGAGCTGGAAGGCAAGATTCAACTCAAGGCGGATGAGAAGGCGAAGACATCGGTGCCGTACTTCGTTTAAAAGATGCTTCATCGAATGCGAGGACAACTACAACGAAGCTGCGGACTACATGGCAGACATCTTAGCGAAAAGCGAATCGACGGATCAACCTGTAGCGGGTAGCGTGAGTCGTCCAAATGATTTTTTCGCGACAACCGTACTCGCATTTGCCTACGATTAATTTACCGTCGTTCGATGGAGCTTTCGAGAAGTGGGAAGCTTTCCGCGATAAATTCAAGTCAATGATTCACGACGATCCTAGTTTGTCGGATTTAAAACGTCTCCATTACTTGTGTTCTTGTTTGAAAGGAGACGCTAGTAACGCGCTTCACGACATTAATATTACCGAAGCCAATTTTGTGATTGCGTGGAATCGACTGTATCTCGTGTAACGATGCACCCCTGAAGAGGCATCGTAAACTCCGGCTAACACCCGTCGGACCCCGCCCGGCCGAACACCCGCCGGGCGGAACTGTGGGCGCGATGCGCCCACCACCCATTTTTAATTACTTGTACCGCGATCTCGCCGTGAAACAGGCTCGAGACGCAGCGGCCGACGGGGCCCGACCGCCGCCGAGCGCCGCCGAACAACGCGAGCGCAACGACAGCCGCGACCGGCCCCATGTGCGAGGCCGACGGGGCCCGAGCGTCGTCGAATATAACCGAGCGCCGCTGACAGCCACAGCCACGCGCTCTTGACACACGTGTGCGCTGCTGTCAACCCCCACTGTGGGGACTGTAAAATAACGCTCGCGCGCGGTATAAAAGGCGCTCGCAAAGCCGAAATCGACACTCAGTCCTCTGCCTGAAAATAATTAGCAGTGATCGTGGTCGAGAGCTCTCTGTCCACGAACGAGCGCTCTCGTTGCTGCTTTCCCTTCAGCAAATCTCTTTCCTTACCTGCGAAGGCGAAAAACCGAGGTGGAGAGCTCTCCGTCTCGGTCGAGTGCTCTCGACGCCGACGCATCTCATCCTGGCGAATCGGGACGGACCGGTCCGTACGTCCGAACGTCCCCGACGCCGTTACACCCGCCAGTATCTTTACGTTAAATCCGCGATAGCAAACCGGGATCCGTATCTAGCCACGTCCGGGATATAAGCTACACGTGCCGCGCCGTAGCCTTCTCCGTAACTATAAGTGTACTCGTGTCCGTTTATATTTGATCACGCCGTACGGGGCCTCCGCGCCTCCGCAGTACCACGCCGGTATTCTCTGCAAGAATAGTTATATTCTCTTTTGTTTCGTTTATATTTCGTCGCACCGTACTGGGCCTCCGTGCCTCCGAAGTACCCCGCCGGTAACCTCTTCGATAATAATAATTATATCCTTTTCGTATATCGCGCCGTACTGGGCCATCGCGCCTCCGAAGTACTCCGCCAGTATTCTTTGTTAAGTTGCGAACATTCGATACTAATTATATTCTTCTCGTATATCGCGCCGTACTGGGCCACCGCGCCTCCGAAGTACTCCGCCAGTATTCTTTGTTAAATTGCGAACATATACTCTAAACAGTGGAAATCCACGTTCCAAACTCTAGTCACCATTTCTTTGTTATTTCTGTTATAATAAATTACTATTTATATTTTTAACTCGCCGATTTCTTGCGTCTACTGTCTCCGGACCTACCCTATTGAACTCCTGACCCAGCGAGCTAGTCCGCGTTCAATATAAAAGGCAGGTCGTTTTATGGCGCCCGAACAGGGACCGTTACGATCCGCGAGACAGTAAACGTGAAATACAATGGCGAAAACGTGGATTTACCGCTTAAACAAAAGTCAGCTCGTAACCGAGCTCGAAATAGTCGGATTAGAGACCGACGGTACGATCGACGACTTACGCCGCCGTTTAAGTTTGTATGTAGACGATCATCCGGAAATGATACAGCCGGCCGTCGCGACAATCGAAGAGTTGCGAGTCAGTCCCGCGGTAACCATCACCACGCCCGAGGCCCCTGGTCAACCAGCTTTAACGCTGCGACCACCGACCCCGACCCCGACCGGTCCGGAGGTATTTTACCCCGCGGAGGGGGATCGCGTGAATGAATCCCCCGCTAAAGTCGTGAATCAGATCCGGAAATGGGGGTGCCATTTTGACGGGAAAGACCCCGTGGCCTTCCTCGAGCGGCTAGAAGAGCTCAAAGAGAGCTACCAGTTTTCCGGGTCGCAACTACTAATGGGGTTACCGGAATTACTCCGCGGAGACGCGCTCTTATGGTGTCGAAACAACCGGCATAACTGGCGTAAATGGGAGGATTTCTGCGACGATTTTCGCGATTATTTTCTTCCGCGTCGGTACCGCGCGCAACTCATACGCGAGATACAAACGCGCTTGCAGCGGCCAGACGAACCGTACCGTAAATTTGCAACGGAGCTAAGTACCATGATGCGACGCGCCACAGGATTTACGGAGGAAGATCAGGTCGAAAACCTGTATAGCAATATGCACCCGCGCTACCATATATACGTACGTCGGGACATGATAACGCGCACCAGGGATATCCTACGGCTCGCGGAGGAATTCGAGCACATAGAAGAACAGACACGTGCCCGCCAAACCCCGGCACCGAAACCGGCGACGGCCGCCGTCGCGTATGACCGCTACGAGTGCTGCTGGAGATGCAAGCAGCGGGGACATACCCGGTTTGATTGCAAACGGCCTCCCCGGCGGTTTTGTTCGCAATGCGGAAGAGACGGCGTGTTAACAAAAGATTGTCATCCGCCGCCGGGAAATGCCGCGCGGACCGGGGAAGGAGCGGACGCACCCCGGTCCTCCGCATAACATACAAACCTCGACCGCATCTGACCGCGTTCATACACCGACAACCAGTCGACGCCCTACTCGACACCGGCTCCGAAGCCACCTTCATTAATGGACAGACCGCCGATAAAATACAGATGATGGGGTATGCGATTAAGCCCGCAAGCGGCCAGGTGCATCTCGCCGACGGAACGAGCACACCCATACGAGGCTATGTGACGGTACCCGTCACCGTCCAAGGGCGACTTTGTTGGCATCACATCCAGGTAATGCCCACGCTCGACAACGAGATGCTAATCGGCGTCGACCTTTTAGCCAAATTGAGACTCTCGATACCGCCACCGCCACCGTCCGGCGCAGCCTCTATTACAGAACCGACGTGCGCCATCGAACAAACGGCAGACACACCACAAACCGAGGAAGAACAACTCCGAGAATTTTTGGCTAGCGAGTTGCCGAAATTCGAAGGAGTGCAAGGCCCCACGGACCGGGCGCAGCACGTCATACGCGTAAAAACCGACGTACCGCGTAAGCAACGGTACCGGCCACGCAATCCCGCCATGCAGGCGATCATCGACGAGGAAGTCGACCGCATGCTGAAGGAAGGCATTATCGAGCCATCACACAGCCCATGGAGCTCGCCGGTGGTCATAGTGAAAAAGAAGGATGGCAAACCGCGATTTTGCATCGACTTTCGGGGGGTAAACGAGGTAACTGAGAAGGACGCATACCCGTTACCCCACATCGCCGCCACACTGGATAAACTCAGGGGGGCCAAGTACCTGACTACGCTAGATTTGAAAAACGGTTATTGGCAGGTCCCGCTGTCCCCGGAAAGCCGACCCGTAACGGCCTTCACCGTCCCGGGGAAGGGACTCATGCAGTTTAAAGTGATGCCGTTCGGCTTGCACTCCGCCCCGGCCACATTCCAACGACTGCTCGACACCGTATTGGGCCCCGAACTAGAGCCACACGTCTTCGTCTATCTGGACGATATAATCATAATCAGCGAGACATTCGAGGAACACTTGAGATTGGTGAAAGAGGTGTTCCGCCGCCTACGAGAAGCGCGACTACGCATCAACGCGGAGAAATGTCGATTCTGCGTCGACCGATTGAAGTATCTCGGCCATATCGTCGATCGCGACGGCGTCCGAACCGACCCCGAGCAGGTTAGCGCCGTTGCCAGGTGGGAGGCTCCGCGCAATGTGCGCGATGTGCGCCGATTTCTGGGGGTCGCATCATGGTACCGCCGCTTCGTTAAAGACTTCGCAACGCTCGCCGCGCCGTTGACCGCACTTACACGCAAACGCGCCCGTTGGAACTGGGGGGACGCCGAACAAGCCGCGTTCGACGCGTTAAAAACTGCGCTAACGACGTCACCGGTGCTCGCATGCCCCGACTTCAACCGGCAATTCTTTCTGCAAACCGACGCAAGCACCACGGGCCTCGGGGCCGTCTTAACACAATATTTTCCCGAGGGGGAACGCGTCATCGCGTACGCGAGTCGCGCCCTAAGTAACGCCGAACGAAATTATAGCGCGACCGAATTAGAATGTCTGGCCGTCATCTGGGGAATACGACGATTGCGAGGATATCTCGAAGGATACCGATTCACCGTAATAACCGACCACCAATCACTAAAATGGCTGCAAAAGATAGAGTCACCGACAGGCCGCCTCGGCCGCTGGGCATTTGAACTACAACAATACGACTTTGAAATAAAATACCGGAAGGGCACGCTAAACAGAGTCGCCGATGCGCTCTCACGACAGCCAGAAATAGCCAGTATAACCAAGCCAAAATGCACCTGGTATCAAAGAATGTGGCATGCGGCCAAAACGGTCCCGCACGAAGTACCCGATTTTCGCATTGAGCATGGCCGCTTATGGAAACATATCCTGCATAGCCTCGACTTTAAAGAAACGGCGGAACAAGAACAATGGAAGGAGTGCGTGCCAAAGGAACGACGTCCGACGGTACTAGAGCAGTACCACGACGCGCCAACAGCCGGGCACCTCGGAATCGCAAAAACTATAGCCAGAATTGCAGCAAGGTTTTACTGGCCAGGCATGTTCCAGGACATTGCTCGATACGTAAGAAACTGTCCGAACTGCCTTGCTCACAAAGTCGCACAAGAGAAACCCGCCGGACAACTTCACCCGACCGCGCTCAGCCACCCGTGGCAACAAGTAACCATTGATCTCGTCGGGCCGCTACCTCGCTCCGCCGCCGGCCATATCTGGCTCTTGAATATGCAAGATCGGTTTACGAAGTGGGTTGAACTCCGACCCCTGCGCCGCGCCACCGGGCCCGCCATTATCAAATATATTAAAGAGGCGATTGTCCTCCGCCACGGGTGCCCAGATGAAATACTGTCGGACAACGGCACTCAGCTAAAAACCAAGCAACTCGCCACACTTCTCAAAGACTGCGAGATACGCCATCGTTTTACGCCGGCTTACGCACCCCACTGCAACCCAGTGGAACGGACCAATCGCGTGGTCAAGACAATGATCGGACAGTATGCTAAGAAACACAGGGCGTGGGACGAATACTTGCCGGAATTACAATTCGCGTACAATACCGCGCAACATGACGCGACCGGATACACCCCCGCGTTCCTCAATCACGGGCGCGAGTTACGTCGCCCCGGGGAGAACCCTCTCGTCGAAGCCGCGACCCCGCCAACAACCATCCGCCGCAGGTTGAACGAAGCATACGATCTCGTTAAGGTCCAGCTCGCTCGGGCGTTTCAACGACAGGAAAAGTATTATAATTTACGCCGTCGAGATTGGCGGCCACAGATAGGGGAGTGGGTCTGGAAGCGGGACCGCCCGCTCTCCAACAAGCAAACGGCGTTTAACGCGAAACTCGCTCCCAAATTCGTAGGGCCGCTCGAGGTACGCCACATCATCTCGCCCGTCATCGTGGATCTTCGTAGTCGCACGGGCAAATGGTTTAGGCACGTACACGTGCAAGATTTGAAGCGCGCACCGACCGACCGCCGGCTTTCCGAGTCTGATTCCGACCAAGAGGGGGGGATGACTAGCGCGCTAGCACAAACAGCGGAAACACGCGGCCGCCGGTGGGAACTTTATAAACGCGCCGAAACGTTTGTACCGAAACTTGCGTCCTGTAAAGATCAAATGTATAAACAACAAATGTCGAAAATAAAATTTTGCGACGACGCACGACAAACAATGTTACCCTCCGACACGCTCATTACCGCGACGACAGCCAGAACGAATCTAGCCATCGTCAAGATGACAACCGAGACGGACGAAGATATTATTCGAGCGATCAGCGATCTCATCGGCGACGACAGCGAGGAGTACGATCCGGCCAGACCCGGGTTCGACCGCCAGGGAATCACCCTCTACAGCGGAGAGGCGAGGACTGCCGACCGACCGCCGGCCCCGGCCGTATGGCCACCGATCCGGCCACGTACGGTGCCCCGGATCGGCACCATCATTCAGCGGTCGGATGCCACCAATCGCACCAAACAGGCCTGGCTCACGGCGCCTCCACCGCCACCACCGAAACGCCGCCGTCCAGAACCTACACCGCCACGGCCAACGTTGACTCCAGCACGACCGATGGGGCCTTTACCACCGCCACCAATCCCGGTCGAAGTCGAGCCGGGCATCATCGTCGACGTACCGCATTTCGCGGTACACGTCAGCCGGCAATATAAGCCCAATCTGGGCAACCGCCGGTGGCATGTACGATTTGACGGAGCCGGACGGGTCAAGTGGGTCAAAGAGAAGACCCCAGCCGCCCAGAAGCCTGCCTCCACGACTTCCGGACCGTCCAGCTGCCCTACCATGCCGAAATAGCGGAGCGAATGCCCCTAGATTCGGGCATTTTTAAAGGGGGGGGTGGTGTAACGATGCACCCCTGAAGAGGCATCGTAAACTCCGGCTAACACCCGTCGGACCCCGCCCGGCCGAACACCCGCCGGGCGGAACTGTGGGCGCGATGCGCCCACCACCCATTTTTAATTACTTGTACCGCGATCTCGCCGTGAAACAGGCTCGAGACGCAGCGGCCGACGGGGCCCGACCGCCGCCGAGCGCCGCCGAACAACGCGAGCGCAACGACAGCCGCGACCGGCCCCATGTGCGAGGCCGACGGGGCCCGAGCGTCGTCGAATATAACCGAACGCCGCTGACAGCCACAGCCACGCGCTCTTGACACACGTGTGCGCTGCTGTCAACCCCCACTGTGGGGACTGTAAAATAACGCTCGCGCGCGGTATAAAAGGCGCTCGCAAAGCCGAAATCGACACTCAGTCCTCTGCCTGAAAATAATTAGCAGTGATCGTGGTCGAGAGCTCTCTGTCCACGAACGAGCGCTCTCGTTGCTGCTTTCCCTTCAGCAAATCTCTTTCCTTACCTGCGAAGGCGAAAAACCGAGGTGGAGAGCTCTCCGTCTCGGTCGAGTGCTCTCGACGCCGACGCATCTCATCCTGGCGAATCGGGACGGACCGGTCCGTACGTCCGAACGTCCCCGACGCCGTTACACCCGCCAGTATCTTTACGTTAAATCCGCGATAGCAAACCGGGATCCGTATCTAGCCACGTCCGGGATATAAGCTACACGTGCCGCGCCGTAGCCTTCTCCGTAACTATAAGTGTACTCGTGTCCGTTTATATTTGATCACGCCGTACGGGGCCTCCGCGCCTCCGCAGTACCACGCCGGTATTCTCTGCAAGAATAGTTATATTCTCTTTTGTTTCGTTTATATTTCGTCGCACCGTACTGGGCCTCCGTGCCTCTGAAGTACCCCGCCGGTAACCTCTTCGATAATAATAATTATATCCTTTTCGTATATCGCGCCGTACTGGGCCATCGCGCCTCCGAAGTACTCCGCCAGTATTCTTTGTTAAGTTGCGAACATTCGATACTAATTATATTCTTCTCGTATATCGCGCCGTACTGGGCCACCGCGCCTCCGAAGTACTCCGCCAGTATTCTTTGTTAAATTGCGAACATATACTCTAAACAGTGGAAATCCACGTTCCAAACTCTAGTCACCATTTCTTTGTTATTTCTGTTATAATAAATTACTATTTATATTTTTAACTCGCCGATTTCTTGCGTCTACTGTCTCCGGACCTACCCTATTGAACTCCTGACCCAGCGAGCTAGTCCGCGTTCAATATAAAAGGCAGGTCGTTTTAATATTACAATTCTTTTTTTGAGTAAATAATAATATATAATTATATCAAAATATTTATTCTTAATCGACGAAACTGGCAATCAATCAAAACGCTTAAAATTAAGCACCTTAAATTAAGATGGAAAAATTATATAGAATTATACATTATATTAGAAATCTTTTTAAGCGAATAATTATATGTATGTAATTATATCAAAATATGTATAACTATATCAAATTATGCAGTTATATTAGAATTTTTTTCAAGTTAATTGCGATACATCAAATTATATGCAAACTTATATACATATAATTGCGTCAAACGAGGTTCTCCCCCTCCTCGTCGCTGCGTCTCACTCGCCTCTTCCTGGCACCGTCGTCATCGTCGTCGTCTTCTCTGACGGCCCGCTTCTTGCTGGTGCCGGCGTCGTCGTCCCCGGTACCGGCGACGGTGTCGTCGTCGTCGTCGTCATCGTTTCCAACTTCGCGGGACCGCGAAGATCCCGCGTCGTTGACCTGAGCGCTGACCTTTCGAGTCTCGCGCTCTAGAACTTGGAGATCCGCCAGGACCGCGTCGACCAAATTGGCCCTTACATCTTTAATTAATTTAATAGCGCTGAATCTGAAACATAAAAAAGAACGCGTTATCGCTGGGGTTTCGCGCAATCGAGGGAGGGAACGGAAAGAAACGATACTTACGTTTTTTGGAAAATTTTCTTCCTTTCGTCCAGGAAGAATTTCACCCTCAGCGACGGAGGCATACTGGAGGTGATATCTTCCACCGCTCGGTAGATCCGGTCCGAGCACTCCGCCATCAATTTGGCTCTATTCGCCACACCCTCCGCGTTCACCTTGAGCGCGTGACAAGCGTGCACCAGATCTTTAAGCTGCTCCATGACGATAAACTTTAACGAAGTCTCGCGAATTCATGGTTCTTATATACCGCGCGAATGACGGTATCGACGGTAAGAGTTCGAAAATAGAGTTCATCTCTATTTCCGTCGAAAACAGGAAAAGCGCAATACCCCTATCCCTTTTTTTCTTTGTTGGAGAAAAATTATCTATCCCGAGCGGAAACGCGAATCGTAGACTCATCCCCCGATCGCGAAAATAGACTCGTCGGAAAATTTTCTATCTCGAACGACTCATCCCCTAACCGCAAAAATCCGGTTGCCGGAAAATTATCTATCTCGAACGACTCGTCTCCCAGACATCGATTTCCTGTTATTCGAAAAATTTTTATCCCCCGGACGCCGATTTCCTAAAATAGACTCATCTCGAAAGGTGAAAAAAAAAAACGAGCGACTTTCGACGACTCTAGCACCTTTGGCGATTCTCGTCCTAAAAATCCCCCCCTCCACTCGCGTCGCGACGATCGCTCCCCGACACCCGTACCTCCGTCAATCGCACTCCGGCCGTGACGCGCGTCGCTCCTCGTTTCCACCCCCTCTCTTCTCGACGATGTCGCTCGCGCGCGTCGCTCTGTACGCGATCGCCGTCGTCGTCGCGGCGAACTGCGAGTCCAACGAGAGCGAAGTGGCGACCCGATATCTGCAGAAATATGGATATCTGAACGACGATCTACAGAGGTCCTCGTCCGGGAACACCGACCGAGATCTCCGTCAGGCTGTCGAGCTGTTCCAGGAATACTACCGACTACCCGGCAACGGCGAATTGAACGAGGAGACGCTGAATCTGATGCGCAAACCGCGATGCGGCGTCGAGGACGTGTCGGAGCGCACGTACGCCCCGCTCGGGCGCAAATGGTCGAAGACGCATCTCAGGTGGAACTTCCACCTGGCCACTACGCAGATGCTAAAGACGGCTCGAGCCGCGTTCGATCTGTGGACGGCGAATTCGTCGCTGACCTTCGAGCGCGATTCGCAGAATCCCGACATTCTGATATCGTTTCGCGAGGGTCTTCACACGTACGCGGGCTCTCGATCGGACGGAAGGTGCTCGGCGGATCTGGACGGTCGCGGCGGGGTACTGGCTCACGCGTTCTACCCGACCGGAGATGTCGACTTCGTCTCGGAGGTGCACGTCGACAGAGCTGAACCGTGGCACATATACCTGACCGACAATCCCTCGGGAACGCAGCATCTGCTTCAAACTCTGACGCACGAGATCGGTCACGCTCTAGGTCTGATGCACACGCCCAACCCGGACGCGGTGATGTACGCGTTCGCGCCCGATAAGTCGTTCCCCGTTAAACTTGGTCTAGAGGACGTTCTTTCTATTCAGCATCTATACGGCGCTAAGAAAAGCGCCAAATTTCCGAGAACGACGACCGCGCCGCCGACGACGACGACCGCGCCTCCACCGACGACAACGACGACGACGACGACGGTGGACGTCGAGACGGATCTGTGCGCCCTGCGGCGCCCGGACGTCGTGCTGGTGTCGAACGGTCGGTTGTACGTCGCGCACGAACGATGCATATGGTCGGTCGATCTCGACGGAAAAACCTACAAGAGGCCGATGCTGCTGACGGACTACATGAATTTTCTCCCCGAGAACTTCACGCGTCTGACGGCCGCGTACGAGACGCCCTCGGGCGGTCTCGTGCTGTTCGCGGACAGGAGAGTCTACATGGTCACCTATCCGCGTCTGACGCTGGTACCGACCTGGCCGAAATCCTACGCCGAGCTCGGAATTCCCGCGGACGCGAGGATCAACGCCGTGGTGAGCACGAACAAAGGGCGGACCTTCGTGATATACAACGATCAGATCGTGGGCGAGATGGACGATTGCTCGATGAGAATCGTAAATTTTTACACGATCGAGAAGATATTTCCGGGGATACCCTCCGGTGTAACGTTGGCGTTTCGGTACACGGACGGTAATCTGTATTTCGTCGGAAGGAAACAATTCTACAGATTCAACGACTTCGCGAGGACCGTGACGGCGGCCGGTAGATTCGACCTGGGGATCCTCGGCGTCGCTTGCCCGAGAGACGGACTGCTGCAGCAGTTGCGGGATCTCTTGAATCGATTCGTCAAAATCGACGCGTTCGCGAGCGGCGATAATCTGTCGGAGGAGCGGGAGGAACGGGAAACGGAGCGATAAATCGCGGTTTCGCGCGTCACCCCTTGAATCGGCGAGGAGGGTTGCAATATATATAAACGATCGTCCCCTGAGAGTGCCATCAGTCTCGCAACGACATGTACTCGACGCCGCAGCCTACGCTCTTCGAGGCGCGCTACTCGGACGGCGACCGCGACAACGTCGCCGGTGGAACGATAAAGAGAGAGTTCGACGAGCGACCGGCGGAACCGAGCCAGAGCGACGAGAACGCGAGAAAAAAGACGTAAGTCTCGACGCGATTCTCGTCGTTGTCGCGATTCTCGTAATTGTCACGATTCTCGTCGTTCACAGACGCGTCGCGAAGCACCCGCCACGAATTCTGGGAAGGCGATACCAATTGACGAAAACGGGAAACAAGTTCGTCGAGGTCGGTATCTCCGTAGTACTCCCCTGCTGCGTGACCGTCGTCATAGGGGACTGCCACGGCAAGGAGATATCGCTCTCGCCCGAGACGTGGAGAGTTTCTCGACCAGAGACGCGTCGTGCGGTCCAATCTGTGCGGCAAGAGCGAGAGGCGCATCCCGCCGCCGATATGTCTCGCCGACGGAAACCTGACGCTGCGATTCGGAAGGATACACAACCAACCGACCCTGCGCATAGAAACGTCCACGACGCGTCTTATCGCGTCGGCGAGCACGGCGCTGTTCCTCTTAGATCTGGAGCTGTGCGTCAACCGCGTCATCGTCGCTCTGTCCTCGATGACCGGTAAGGTCGACTCGAGGCTGTCGCGCTTCCTCGCCATCGCGGCCACCATGGCGAATCCCGCGAACATCCCGAGGGCGATACGCGAGAGCGAGACGTTCGACAGCAACGATATCGTCGATTGCGAGTTGGCCGTTCAGTGCTTCGGAAACGAAATGTAACGAGAAAAAAAAACAATAAAGAGAAAGAGAAAAAAAACAAACTTAGTCGCGTGTATTTCATTTCTTTTCCTATTATCTAAAACCATACGGGAGGGAAAACAAGAAAACGCAAATTTTTTTTTCAGATACGTTTTTTTTATTTTTTTAAGCGAAATACATCTCTCTCAAAAATTGCCTCGCCCGCTCTCGTAGGTGAGATTCTTCGTCTCCTTCTGAATCCCCGGAACCTTCTTCAGATCGTCCGCCACGAGATCCATCAGTTGCAGTATCAACCGCCGCTTGCGATCCGTGCGCGAGAGAGAGGTGAGAAACTGAGATCTCACCTTCGCGGTATCTCCACCATTCGCGCTTGTCCCTGCTGACGATGTCCTTGACGTCGAAGACGTCCATGCGAATCAGCTGAGACCCGATCTCCCCCGGCGACCTGAGGGTGAAGAGTCGTCGGTCCTTCATGCTCGAGACGTACTGCGGTACGCGATCCAGATCGCGGTCCGACGACAGATCGAACAGCGCGTCGAACCCACCCGCCGCCGCTGTTGTCCTCCTCCTCGCGTGGCTCGTGATCCGTCGACGCCGCCGCGAGAGCGTCGACGGGCGAATCCGACGAGACCGCGCGCGACGTGGTGGCCTTGACGACGGTCGACGGACCGTTGATGTAGCTCTCGTATTCGCTGATCCACTCGTAGAACGTATCGTGCGTCATCAGGCCCTTAACCAGCGACGAGTACACCTTCGACGGAAATTGGGCGCGAACGAAACGATACATATCGTCCGCGGAACAGGTCGGACCCCCCGGACCTTCCTTCAGCCACAATCCGTAGAGCTCCGTGATCGCGCTCCTTATCTTCTCGCCCTCGCGCGCGCGACGCGCGCCGATATTCCTCTGATTCGTCAGGTATCTCGACACGCTCCCGAGAAACTCTCTCAGGTTCCACGTCGCCGAGCGCTCCGGTCTCCATATCTCGTTCAACAGGTCGATCAGGGCGAAGGTCGACAATTCGACGTCCGTAAGCGCGCCCACCTGCAGCGAATCGTCCAGAATCGCCATCATCTCCGCGTCCTTCTGCTGACTCTCCGCGACGTTCATGTCGACGTTTTTCGCGCTCTGATGGACCGTCTCTCGCGCTACCCGCGATTTTATACAGCGCTCCGAATGAGATCGATCGGTCCGATAGGACAGAGGAGCGCGCGCTCGGGGATGACCGCACCCGCTCGTCCTTGAGAAAGAACCGCGTCGTCGCCACCCCCGATAAAACCCCGACTCTAGGGCGCGTCGCTATCATCGCCCGACGCGGCGGCCAGACCCGATAAAACCCGACTCTAGAACGCGTCGCTATCGCGCGACCTCGCGACTCGCGCGTCCGAGCGCGGAAAAATCGCGCCAATCGCGCGACCTCGCGACTCGCGCGTCCGAGCGCGGAAAAATCGCGCCAATCGCGCGACCTCGCGATCGCGCGCCCGAGCGCTGAAAAAATCGCGCCAATCGCGCGACCCTCGCGACTCGCGCGCCCGAGCGCGCCAGCGCCCGCTCCTGGGCGCGGGGAGGTACGCTCCTCCGCGGTAAGGGAAAGAAATCGCGACTCGCGCGCCCGAGCGCGCCAGCGCCCGCTCCTGGGCGCGGGGAGGTACGCTCCTCCGAGGTAAGGGGAAAGAAATCTTCCCCCCGCAGCCCCCACCTGACCCGCGCCAACCGCTTACGGCTTCCCCCACGCCACGCCGCAGCAGCCCGTCCCGACCCCCCCCTGAATTTGCTCCCTGGAACTAAAAACCCACTACTGTTTATCTACTAACCTATTTCCAAAGTTTTTGCCTAAATCGGAGCATGGACGTTTTCTCGGAAGAACAGTCTATATATATATACAGGGTGATCCAGGTCACCCGGAGGAGCCGGCACATACGTGTTCCTCATGAAAAACTGAGTCGAAAATGTCAATAGCAAATTGTTGTGAGGTCAATAGTTTTTTAAATGGTAAGCCTTTGAAACTGTCCAACCACAGGGCGTACAGTTCGCGCCATCAAGTGCGGCGCAACCAAGCGGCCGGCCGGGCGCTTTGACGGGTACCGTCCCAGCGCGGCGCTCAGACGGGCACGGTGTCGAAAGACAAAATTCCGTGAAATATTTGTTAATATCTACTGCTATAATGGAGTACAATTTAATTGATGAGAAGTAATATCAATTGCAAATTCGATAAAACATTATTTATATCAGTAAAAAGTATGTGCTGTCAAAATACATTTTATGTATAAAAAAATTAATTAAGAAATAAAATAAGTTTTAATTAAATTATCCATCAAATTATCAATCAAATAATATTAAATACATTAGTCGACAAAGTTTTTCAAACTTCTTTTCGAAAAGTTTTTTCACAAATATTAGAAATAATTACTTAATTAATATTAGAAAAAAAATTACATTTAAAATTCGTATTTGATATACAATAAATATCTTAGATTAAAGAAATAAAATGAACAAAATTCCGATTTACGAGTGAGAGGAAAGGGAAGTATTACATTGAAGGAATCGAAGTAAGCGAGTAATAAGCCGAATTGTTACTACAAATTATATTTTAAATATTATTACAATAAGTGTTCGAAATGGCCACCTTCCATTTCACTACAAAGCTGAGCACGTCTAATAAAATTCTCTCTTGATCGTTGTATCATTTCAGGTGTGATAGTTGCAAACGCTTCATCAATGCGATCACTTAATTCCTCGACAGTATTTATGGGCATGCGATACACGTAGTCCTTTATCGTCCCCCACAAGAAAAAGTCAAGTGGCCAATCCACATATTAGGATATTTTGCATAGTGTGAAGAAGCTCCATCATGCTGAAACCACATAACACGTCGCTCCTCCAATGATATATCTTCAAGTAATTCGGGCAATTCATTGGAGAGGAAATCACACTATGCAAGGTGCTCACGGAATATTTAAACAGAAAATATCCTAATATGTGGATTGGCCGCGGAGGTCCTCGAGCGTGGCCAGCGAGATCACCAGATCTAACTCCACTTGATTTTTTCTTGTGGGGGACGATAAAGGACTACGTGTATCGCATGCCCATAAATACTGTCGAGGAATTAAGTGATCGCATTGATGAAGCGTTTGCAACTATCACACCTGAAATGATACAACGATCAAGAGAGAATTTTATTAGACGTGCTCAGCTTTGTAGTGAAATGGAAGGTGGCCATTTCGAACACTTATTGTAATAATATTTAAAATATAATTTGTAGTAACAATTCAGCTTATTACTTGCTTACTTCGATTCCTTCACTGTAATACTTCCCTTTCCTCTCACTCGTAAATCGGAATTTTGTTCATTTTATTTCTTTAATCTAAGATATTTATTGTATATCAAATGCGAATTTTAAATGTAAATTTTTTTCTAATATTAATTATGTAATTATTTCTAATATTTGTGAAAAAACTTTTCGACAAAAAGTTTGAAAAACGTTGTCGACTAATGTATTTAGTATTATTTGATTGATAATTTGATGGATAATATAATTAAAACTTATTTTATATTTATTAATTTATTTGTTTATACATAAAATGTATTTTAATAGCACATACTTTTTACTGATATAAATAATGTTTTATCTAATTTGCAATTGACATTACTTTTCATCAATTAAATTGTACTCAATTTATAGCAGTAGATATTAATAAATATTTCACGGAATCTTTTGTCGTTCGACACCGTGCCCGTCTGAACGCCGCGCTGGAACGGTACCCGTCAAAGCGCCCGGCCGGCCGCTTGGTTGCGCCGCACTTGATGGCGCGAACTGTACGCCCTGTGGTTGGACAGTTTCAAAGGCTCACCATTTAAAAACTATTGACCTCACAACAATTTGCTATTGACATTTTCGACTCAGTTTTTCATGAGAAACACGTATGTGCCGGCTCCTCCGGGTGACCTGGATCACCCTGTATATATACACACATATATAATATACATATACCTATACATAAACATGCTTTGTGCTATACATTTATTGTAAGTGAAAATGAAGAAAACATGAAAAATAGTCAGTGACGCAGGGCTGCGTTAGAAAACATCACCCGAGTGCCCCCCCCCCCCCTGATAGCATTTTATCCTTGCCGTTGACGTTTTTCTGTCGCGCGAAAAAAGTCGCTTGTGTGCACGGGTCTTTCGTGCGACTCTGCTGTGCGACAAAAGCCGATCGTGCCCGCGCGCGGCCCCGTGCCCCGCGCTCCCACTGATCAGTCTCAATCATAGTCTGTTACTGTCCGAGTCTCGCCAAGAGCGAAGTGCGAACTGCGAACATGGAGAGCAAAAGAACTACACGTAGACGTAAGTATAACTATTCAATATAAATATCTGTTATATGTAATGTACAAAAACAATTAATAATATATTGTATTATATTTCAGCTCGAAGTGAAGGCAGTATTGCCACGACGCCCACGGTGCGCGAGAGAACGGCGACAGCGACGGCGCCGCTACCGGCGTGCGAGAGGACGGCGACGGCGACGGCGCCGCTACCGGCGTGCGAGAGGACAGCGACAGCGACGGCGCCGCTGCACGAGGGAACGGCGAGAGCGACGGCGACAACGACGGCGCCGCTGCCGGTGCACGAGGGGGCAGTAAGAGCTACAACGGCAGCGACAACGACGGCACCTCTGCCAGTGTACGAGGGGACGGCGGCCGAGACGGCGCCGCTACAGGCGCATGGGCCGACCCGGCCGACACGAGGGCAGTAAAGCGGATTCAACAGAGTAAGTAATATTTCGAAATTTATATATGTGTACATGTCATATATATACACACACACAAGCTCGGCTTATTTATCTGTAACAATAAATTTTTTCTTATCTGAATAAGATAGCCGTGTTTGAGTCAAATATTATACATATAGCATGTTAGTGAAAAGAACACGAGACAATAAATAAGCAAAATAGATGATTACTTATTAGACAATACGATGTATTATATGTTGGTCTGTTGGTAAAAACATACACAAACATATGTAAATATATATAATTATAATCAAATATGTCCATACATGTCTTTTTCTTTTCTATAATCTCTGTTCGTATACAGGGTGTCCCATTTTAACTTAGACAGCTGAATAACATGAAAAATTGCAATGTAATCAAAAAATGTTTCAGACAAAAGTTGTATGGTCTAAAGGGGGACATAAGATGGTGGCAATGATTTGACTTTGGATGGTCGTTTGAAGCTCACGTGAACGTCACCTTTAATTTCTTAAACGGAACCCCCTATATTGTAGTATATCGTTTGAAAGGGCATAAAATAAAAAAAAAATTGGTGCAAACCAGAGGTCGATACGTTGACCCGTTCGGGAGTTATTTAGGGTTAAAAATTGACTTTTTCCAACTTTGACTTTAAATAACTCCCGAACGGATCAACGTATCGAACTCTTGTTTGCGCCAAAATTTTTCTTATTTTATGCCCTTTTAAATGATATACTACAATATTGGGGGGTTCCATTTCAAATTTTTGAATTGGAGTCCCCTGGGACACTAACTAAGTAAAACCCCCATATTGTAGTATACCGTTTGAAAGGGCATAAAATAAGAAAAATTTTTGCGCAAACCAGAGGTCGATACGTTGATCCGTTCGCGAGTTATTTAATGTCAAAGTTGGAAAAAGTCAATTTTTAACCCTAAATAACTCCCGAACGGGTCAACGTATCGACCTCTGGTTTGCGCCAAAATTTTTCTTCTTTTATGCCCTTTCAAACGATATACTACAATATAGGGGGTTTCGTTTAAGAAATTGAAGGTGACGTTCACGTGAGCTTCAAACGACCATCCAAAGTCAAATCATTGCCACCATCTTATGTCCCCCTTTAGACCATACAACTTTTGTCTGAAACATTTTTTGATTACATTGCAATTTTTCATGTTATTCAGCTGCCTAAGTTAAAATGGGACACCCTGTATATTACAGAAAAAGAATAAAAAAAAGAATCCAAAAATGATTAAAAAGATCATTTTCGCACTGCTTTTTTCAGATTTTTCTTTTTATTCTTTTTCCTATAACATATACAAACAGAGATTGTAGAAAAGAACAAAACATGTATAGGCATGCATGGACATATATTTGATATATATAATTATATACATTTATATATGTTTTTATATATTCTTATATTAAACATTTTTTACCGGGATAATGAAGTTAGTATTGCCTATATCTAATAATCTATTTTGATCGTTTATTGTCTCGTGTCCTTTCCAGTTGCTTATGTAATAACATTTTATTTTTCAGAAAATGCAACAGGCGTTTCATCGTATGCTTCAAAAAGAGAAGCGCAAGCAACGGAAGTACGCCGGTGATATATATGCACAATCATACATACCATCGGTGTACACAACGCCGACTGCACCGCCTGTACCGCCTACACCGATATACAGATATTCATCATCCGCACCACCGGGATACGTCCCGGCATTATCCGCACCACTTGGATATGTGGCGGTATCGTCCGCACCACCGAGATACGTGGCGGCCATCGACCGCACCACCGGGGTACGTGGCGGGGGTAATTATGCATATTAAGACCCCACTCGCCAATGACCTTGACCTTAACATATGTTGTCAAGGTCACCCTCCTGAGTGACCTTCAGAAGGTTTTAGCCGGCGGTCATTGTTTATTAAAAAGTTATAAACAAAAAAGTTTGAAAAATATAGCAGTTATTTTGAGTATTGAAAGGCATAAACGACCTCGACCTTGACATATGTTGTCAAGGTCACTCTCCTGAGTGACCTTTAGAAGGTTTTAGCTGGCGGTCATTGTTTATTAAAAAGTTATAAACAAAAAAACTTTGGTGGGGAAAGTTATTTAAAGCAGTGAATTGTTGGTATATTGAAAGGAAAGTTATTTAAAGCAGAGAATAGTTGATATATTGAAAAAGTATATACACTATTTTATGTATTAGAAAGCGTGAATACAAGTATTCTCTGCTTTAATCATGGCAAAAGCATGTTAAACCTTTGTTAAAGCAGATAATAGTTGGTTATTGACAAAACCTATAGGTTATGTGACGCGCTTTACAAGTATGTGCTTTCTAAGTTTGTTTAAAATATACCGCACATAAAAAGCACATACTTATAAAGCGCGCCACTAACCTATAGGTTAGTGACGCGCTTTACAAGTATGTGCTTTGTAAGTTGAAGCACATACTCTCTATTCTCTGCTTTAACTTTTCTTTCAATATACCAACAATTCGCTACTTTAACTAACTTTCCTTCGTTCATACATGTACTATTTCCACATAAATATTAGTCATTTATGTTTATTAGTACTCAAAATAACTGTTATATTTTCAATTTTTTTTGTTAATAACTTTTTAATAAACAATGACCGCCGGCTAAAACCTTCTGAAGGTCACTCAGGAGGGTGACCTTGACAACATATGTCAAGGTCAAGGTCATTGGCGAGTGGGGTCTTAATATGCATAATTACCCGTGGCGGCATCGTCCGCTCCACCGGGATATTGTGGCAGTATCGTCCGCACCACCGGGATACGTGGCGGCATCATCCGCACCACCGGGATGCGTACAGACATCGTACGCACCACCAGGATACGTGCCGGCATCGTCTGCACCACCAGGATACCAACCGGCGCCGTCCGGGCTACTTGCCATATATATAATTTTTTTTACGAAACTTGATACGTGGCTATTTTTGGAAAAGTACTAAAAAAGGTTTGTCCACTTTGCAAATTCCTATAGAGAGTGTGTCATGAAAGAAATATCTATCTTTTTCTTTTTTTCAAACAAAACCGTGTTACAATTAAAAAATAATTTTTTTTATTTTTATTTATAAGTATTCTTCAATATTTTTCATCAAAACATAATAAAAGGTTATAATTTAATTTAAAACGTTTAAATATTTTATTATGATATCTATGTTTGCAAATATATTTGTTACGTCAAACAACATTCTGTTACATTGAAATATATACGAGGCAATTTCAAAATATTTCCGGAATTAGCTGATACAACTGATCTGTGACTGAACAATATGCACATTTGAATTTCTGCAGAATACGAGCAGATACATTAAGGTAGTCCTCTCATGAGAATAAGTATTAGATAGGTACTTAAATTTGATATATGTTAAATATACAGTAATAAGGGGCATGTGTACGAAAATCAGGTGAGGTTGACGACACTTTACAAGAAATAAATCATTCTAATGTGCGTTTGCGGAGCGTGCTATCCTTGTTTACATCTAATGAACGAGAAAAGATAGAATGATGCAAATCGGCTTTCAACGAATAATACATGTACTTAGCGATTAGATGAATACATTATTAATGTCTTAAAATATTCCTTGAAGTTTCCGGATTTCGTACGTACCTTGAAAATAAGGGCTTAGCGAATGTTTTGCTCTGATATATGAGGTTAAATAAGTAGTGGATCCAATCGCATATTGCTTTACCTCGTACCGTCATGATGGCGAGGTAAATTTGGCAACGCTGTATGTCAGAGCCGGGACTAGACATTACGAGACACGGAGACGGAGACGTGATACAGAGACAGAGACGGAGACACAGAGACGGAGACGTGATGAAATTTGTAGGTTTAAAGCACGGCACGGTCGTGTGGTTACAAGAGACTAGCTACTGGCGGTGTTGCCAAGGTATCTGTACGTCAATTGCAGACGAACAAAATCGAGTCCAACCGCACTACTATTGTGATATTCTTTTAATTATAAATAATTAAATACGATTAAATCATGCATGTAAAATCATATTTATATTATTATAATTATTGGGATGTTGCAATATGTTTGTCTTCAATTACACTCATGACGGACTGTTACTTGACTAGGGTGCTGCGAAAGGACTACCTTAATTATGTTGTCGCTGCGTATGATGACAGGGCAATAAAAATAATTTCAAAGCACTGACAAAAACATGGTTTTGCTACTGATATCATATAGAATGCGACATAGCTTTTTTCGTAAAAGGGGGCTCATAAGAATACTTTCAATAACTTTGAAGAAGTGCATAATTATACAAGAAAAACAAAGTTTTCTTAAAAGAAAATATAGCATAATTCTCGAATACAAAATTTTCTTTTGTAGAAAAAAGTAGTATAAATGATTAAGTATTTTGTATTCCTCAGAAAAATTAAAAAGTTCCACAAACCTTTGAAGCTACCTCTTACACTTTATAAAGTTTTATAAAAGTTTTCCAATAAATTCAATTTCACTTTATTATAGCGACAATTCTGTTCAATTGTATTCCTTATTTTACCACAATTTTACGATATTTCCTTATATGTTTCAACGATTTTGTAGATTTCAATCTTGTAGATCCTCGTCGATACTTCGCTAATATGCGATAACACGCAATTAGTTCTTAACAACCGACATACGTTTTAACTTATTCTTAGAGACAAAAGCAACAATGTTAATGTTAGAATATCTGTCGGAAGATTAGCGCGCGTTAGACTGTTCTGATAGTTTCTACTTTATTTATGTAGAAAAATATCGCGACATTGTACATATCGAATCGTAGGCTCTAGCTGGCTATATTTACGGGCGTTTATATATATATTACATTAATTAGTTATGTAATCGCATGTACGATCTTTACCAAGAGAACTAAAAGGTATTACAAGAACATGAAATGACCGTCAATACACTTATATCTCTTACAGATCAAATACGCGAAATAATTAACAACTCCTTATTTGTTTCTTGGACTGCCTCGGTCCTCGGGACATATGTATGTGGCTATTTTTGGAAAAGTACTAAAAAACAGGTTTGTTGACTTCAAAATTCCTATAGACAGTGTGTCATGAAAGAAATGTCTATCTTTTCCTTTTTTTCAAACAAAACCGTGTTACAGTTAAAAAATAATTTTTCTTATTTTTATTTATAAGTAATCTTCAATTTTTTTTTCATCGAAACGTAATAAAAGGTTATAATTTTAATTTAAAACGTTTCAATATTATATTATGATATCTTTATGTTTTCAAATGCGTGCCATTTTATTGTACGATGTTTTTCTTTCTGCACAATGGCTATGTAATTCTCTAATAATGAAGTTATTAACATTTTACGTCAACGTTCTAGAATTAAATCTTATATGTTCAATATGTTTCGCACAGCTTTATGTTCAGAAGTATATTCATATTATATATTTTAATATTTACATATTGTTTCTTAAAACCAATCATATTATGATCGGTCCATACTCGATTTATACCTTGGTTTTATTGATTCCGATCAAGAAAACCAAGAAGGGGAATATATAATTAAGTTAATACATGCGTACATTTCACTGGTTATCTAGGGGGAAGCCTTTCTTCATATATGTAAAGAAACTGTGATTTTATTTTATTCATTACCAGTGAAGCTTGGCGCTTATCACTACAGCAGGTTGTACAATGTTTATATAGAGTTTACGTACTCTGTCCTATAAGTCGTATAAATTAGATTTTAGAAGTAATTAAGAAAAGAGGTAGGGACTTATCGAGGATCGAGCAAAAAAAGTTTACTTGCTTATCTTTTAGTCAATTCAAGATTATTTTTAGTGAAGATATAATTTTCACCGACAAAATTAGTATCTACAATTGAAAGGTGCGTGACAAGCGAATTTATCTTTCTCAAAGATGAAGCCTAAGAGAAACGTCTGATTGTGTGAGAAATATGCGATTTCTAGAACACTGTATGTGATTGATATGTTAATTGTTAACATCTTGTTGAGACTTCTATGATACCGTTGTCAATTGTAAAATGTAATGCTCCAGAAATGCTGATTCTAAGTGCCAGGCTGTTAGTAGTCATGCATAGTCATTTATGCAAGAGTATCATACACCTTTATGAACCGCGAAAGTATATGAGAACCGGATGCGTAAGCCAAGTTGTAAAGCGTGTACAGATATTAGATAAGGGAATTATTGGGATAAGCAATGATTATTTCTATTGAAGTCAGAGACGGCGAGCGACGAAAAATGCTAAGAGAATGAGAGAGAGAGAGAGAGAATGAGAGAAATATTTCGTGTATTCAAGAGAAGCGAACGTTTCGAGACTGACATTGTACAATTACTTAGCGTAGCGTGAGAAAATCAATGCGTATACAAATATATGCTAAGGTCCTGCAATTGCGCGGAAATAGCGTTTTCAAAAACCGGAAAATTAATTTAAGTTTCAAGAAATACATGTGAAATACCGCAAAAAAGCACATCATTATTGTTCTAAGTAAAGCATTTTATTTGTTTCTCAACCTTTCATTCGTATTCGAATACATTGCTGAACGAGAATTCAATGAGATTCACAGCGAAACGTTAATCAAACTAACAAAGCCTAACAAGGAGAAAATCCGCAAAGTACGGCTTTTTTTAGGAAATGAAGCCTGATACATGTAAAAAATTTATTGTACATTTTCAATGTACTTTTTTATGTAGGATTACCTTCCCGATTGTATTATCGATTACAGGGTATCCCGTGTATGTATATAAGCTTGCGATACCCAGTAAGAAAACTGTAATGTGTACGGATAAATTTATGTGTATATACATAAATATCTCAATAAACAGCACAGTAAAAAGTACATCGCGCGTTGCTCGTTTCACCTTTTCGCAATTAAAAATGAAGAATGAGATCCTTCTTTATATATGTATCCGGTTTTATAGCACTCTTCCACGCCTTCCAGTTTATTAATAAATTTTTTCCATTCAGCCATTTCGTTTAGGCTGTCCGGCTTCTTTTTGGCTAAATTCTGTAAAAACCTGAAACACATGCATACACTGATAATAAAATATGTCAGTATAGCAGAAGAATTATGCATCACATATGTTGTAGTAAATGTGTGAATGCCTAATTGTCTGCTATACTTATATATTGTATCATCAATATATATGTGCATAAGTGTGTGCCACAGTAAATGTATGAGTACATAATTTGTCTGCTATAAATTATAGCCTATATATTGTATAATCAACATGTATGTGCATACATTGATTAGCAAGTGTATATGTTACAGTAAATGTCTGAATGCATAATTTTTCTCCTGCACTTATATATTATATTATCAATATATGCATATGCATATACATTGACTAATAAGTGTATATGTTGACTAGTAAGTATATACTTTTACTGAATTTACATTTACTGTTACATATACACTTACTAGTCAATATGTAAGCACGTACATAATGATAATATAATATATATCATACTTTAGAAATTCAAATTATTGTTACCTACTCTAACGTCAACTCGTGCCAACATTTCCTCTTCATATGAAAATTGTACAATTTATTGTTACAAAATGAGACCAGCGTTGACAACGGATAACATAAAGCAATAACATACCGTAGTTAGAATTAGGCTGAGACACGTAACAAAACCGATGTGCTGTTCAAAAGATTGACGTGAATGTACGCGCACGATGATGATACGGAAGAGTAGGCAGGACGATAAAAATATATCTATTTCTGAAAGTATAGGATAAAAATTATGCATTCACACATTTCCTGTAACATATATACTTACTAGTCTATGTATACACATACTTGTATTGATAATATATAATACATATATAAGAATTGCAGATAAATTATGTATTCACGCATTCACTGTTACATATTCACTTACTAGTCAATTTGTATTTTT
>JASTWQ010000648.1:0-95867 GCA_035220615.1 Leptothorax acervorum | reverse complement strand
GACACGTTCTAGAAGGGTCGAGTCGGGGAAAGAACAGGGCCCCACGTTTAATTTCTACACGAGTGAGGTGCACGGGGCGGGGATCCGTCTGACCCGTATAAACGATACAATCCCGAAGGATTCACTCGAACGATACAATCCCGAAGGATTCACTCCAAACGATACAATCCCGAAGGATTCCGGAAATTACACGTAGGCCGAGAGGCGGTCCTGCGTGCATCTCTCAAAAACGCGAAACGGTACTCGACTTTCCGCCCCCTATTCCTCGTTACCTGAGCCTCAGGATTGCTGGCCGTTACACGTCGATGGTCCTCGTCCTTCCTCCTCCTCCTACGGAGATCGGGCTCGTAGGGCCGCCGCCCTCGCTCGCAATCCGCCCAAGGGTTCCTCGCCCCACGTCCTCCGCTCGCTCGCTCGCAATCGACTCAACAGTGCCGGATCCCTTCGCCGGCTCGATCTTCTTCAGTCCCTACACGGGTGCGCCACCGCGCCGGCGGATGGCGCCACCCGGCCCAATTGGGCCGTACGGCCGTCTTCTCCTGTAATCCGAACTACGGAAACATAGCGCGAGAGTGTCTAAAGTGCGGGTGGCGTACGCGCCACGGGCGCCAGTGACGGCTCACGGGGCCACGTCACAACTCCCCCCCCCCTCCCCCGGACAGGACCGAAAAGTGTCTTGACCATCCGGTCACCAATCCCGACATAGGCTCCGGGCGTCGCTTTCTCTTCCCGACCCACCACTTCCATCACTCTCATACTCACACATCAAATTCTTATACCACATTACACAGACTTGGGAGGGACGTAGGGCTTCAAATCTTGTACATGGCTTTTCCCTACGGACTTCCCTTCCAAGTTCGTGAGTTCATATACTACTGGAGATAATACTTTGGAAACGCGAAAGGGACCATGAACTTCGGTACCAGCTTAGCCGCAATGTTATGAACCGCCGCCGACGACAAAACATGTTCCGCCGCCCACACAAAATCATCTACTTTGTATTGCCGATCCCGTCGGCGTAAATTATAATGATGCGATTGTCGCGCGTGAGCTCGCTCGAGATTTTCGACGACCACCCAATCGTACACTGTTGTAGCTTGCTTCTTCATCCGATTCTAATCCGGCTAGACCTCCTTCAACGTCCGGGGGATCCTCTCAGACTCAGGTATCTGGCGTCTCAAATACCGCGGGCTGGTGCCAATTCACGCCCCAAATTCAAAAAGGCGGGCGATACTCCGAGAGAGAGTGGTATGCCGTGTTATACGCGAACGGAAATCTCTGAGATGTACATCCCAATCGCGGTGATCTTTCTTTAGGAATGCGGTGATCATGGTCTTCAAAATGCGATTGACTCGCTCCACCGGGTTCGCCTGGGGATGATACGGCGGCACGGTTGCGAGCTGGATGCCATTCTCCTCTGCAAAGCTTTTTTAGAGTCCGGTTAACAAACTCGGTGCCATTGTCTGTAAGCAGACATTTCGGAGTTCCCCAGCGGGTAATAACAAGCTCCTCCAAGGCTTCCACAATATTTTTAGCATTAGCGGCCCGCAAAGCTCGACATTCAATCCATTTGGTAAAGAGGTCCGGATCACCAGAATGTACGAATATCCCGCCCGACTACGCGGAAGTGGTCCCATGATATCGGCTGCCACCACGGTCCATGGTTGTTGAACCTGGCGCGCCCCATTAAACCAGCGGGAGCCTGTTGCTCCACCTTGGTACGTTGGCATATCTCACATCCCCTCACATACGTTGCCACATCGCGGAACATGTTAGGCCAGAAATAGGCGGTGGCTACTCGCTGATAGGTCTTCTCCCACGCCGAGGTGTCCGGCTTGGGAATCGTCGTGTGACTCTTTGAGGGCTTCCCCTCTCAACTCCTGCGGTAGCACCATCTTCCACTGATTCAGATCTTCCATTAAATCAGACACGAGGGCCGTGGCCGGCGGAAGTATAGCTGACCCTCCACCAGTCTCCAACTACGTACGGAAGCGTCTCGGATCCTCCTTGACCTCGCGACAACGCTTGAGATACCAACCATCCTGTGTATCCGGGAGATCTTGCACAGCGGTAGCTCGCATCGAGTCTAGTTCGACACTGCCCTCATGGAGGCGGGATAGAGCGTCAGGTACGTGGTGAAGGGCGCCCTTACGATGCACAATCTCGTAGTCGTACTCTAGAAGTTCTAAGGCCCATCTCGCCAATCTACCCGTGGGATTCTTCAGGTTTGCAGCCACCGGAGGCTGCTGTGGTCGGTAATAACAGTAACCTGTAACCTTCGAGATACCGGGCGGAACTTTTTTATAGCCCAAACTACAGCTAGGCACTCCTGCTCGGTAACAGAGTACCTCCGCCTCGGGATCGGTTAACGCGCGGCTCGCGTAGGCTATGACGTGCTCGACGTCGTCGACCGTCTGTGTCAGCACCGCCCCTAACCCCACTGAACTAGCGTCCGTTTGTAAGACGAACGGAATCTCAAAGTTTGGACAGGCTAGCAGCGGTGTCGTCGATAAGTGTGTTCGCAGTTGCTCGAACGCCTCCTCCTGTTCGGGAGTCCATTGCCAGCGTTGGTTTTTCTTCAATAGTCGGGTTAACGGCTCACTCAAGGTGGCAAACTGTGGGATAAATCGTCTATACCAGGAAGACATCCCCAAAAAGCGTCGAAGTTGTTTGACGTTGTTGGGCCGGGGATACTCCACAATAGGTTGCGTTTTATCCGGATCCACCGCTAAACCCCTTCTTGTACGACAAAGCCTAGATATTTGACCTGCGGGCGGCAGAACTCGCACTTATCTGGATTAATGGCCAGGCCGGCTCCGATCAACTTGTCTAACACTCGACCCAGCCAGATCAAATGTTCCTCAAAGGTAGGCGTGGCGATGATGATATCATCCAAATAGGCGAAAACATAAGGCTCCATCTCGGGGCCGATCAGGCTGTCCAAAGCTCGCTGAAAGGTGGCCGGTGCTCCTGTGAGTCCATACGGCATACGCGTAAATTGAAAGTGACCCATTCCAGGCACACTGAACGCCGTTATCTCTCGACACTCCATAGACAGGGGTATTTGGAAGTACGCCTGACTGAGATCGATCGTGGAGATGTATCGGGCGGATCGTAGGCTTATACCAATATGCCCGTCATATGTGGCGAAGGGTAGGCATCCTTCTTTGAGATGGCGTTGACTTTCCGAAAGTCCAAACAAAATCTGTATTTCCCGTTGGCTTTTTTGACCATTACCACGGGGTTCGACCAGGCGCCTGCGCGATGGTTCTATACTCCGGCCTCTAACATTGGCCCGGACCTCCTCTCTGCATCGCCTCCAGAACTTTGGGTGAGACCAAATAACAGCGTTGCTTGATAGGTGGGTGATCACCGACGTCAATCTTATGCTCCGCGATCGTGGTAATGCCGGGGCTCGCCACAGCCGCAGGGAGCCGAGTTCTCAAAAAGTCTTGTAGTCGAGTCTCCTCATGGGGGGACATGCGGGCTAGTCCACAATAATCCCTAAGGGCCTCTCTCTCAGTCTCGAAACTGTAGGTGACGGACGGTTGATCCGCGAAACTCCACCGACCGGAAGCAAAATCGAGAACAATTCCGAAGGCGCGTAAGAAATCAACGCCGACGAGCGCGGGGACCGACAAATCCGGTAGCAGCCAGACCGATATCGTCTGGGTTCGTCCTTCGAGGGTGAAGGATAATTCGACCTCCTCATGGGCCTCCGCGATCTCTCCGTTGGCCGTCTGTACTCTGAAGGTGCGCCCGATCTTCGTTCGCATCCCGAGCCGACGAACGATGCGAATACCTTCCCATCCGAGTAGGGTACGATTCGAACCGGTATCTACCAAAAGCGGCTAAGGGGCGCTTTCCCCACTCTCAATCGAAAATATCCGAGAGGCGGATTTCCTTCCGTGGGCGTCGTGCCATACGCGTAACCGCTGATCTTCCGGCGAAATCGGAGCTTCCTGGGCCGCCGAAGGCTTCTGAGGAGTCGTAAGGGCCCGATTTACGAACTCCCGGTCTCGTTTCCCGTGCACTTGGGACAGGTACGTACAGTATCCCCCGCGCGACCACAACGATAGCAGTAAACACGGCGCGGCTCAGTACACTCGCGCGCGAGGTGCCCAATTTTGGTGCAATTCCAACATTTTCCAGTAGCTTTCGTCCTATTAGCCGTGGCTGAATTCGCAGTTGTTGGAGGACCTCCCTGAGATGCAGCTTCGCCCACTGCGGCCGTCTCGTTCCTCCGAGGCGTCTTCGCCGGGGTCGCGGCAGCGACGGTGGCGGTTTGGCGTTCTTTTTGGGCGCGTGGTACGCCCAACTCCGGGAACATGGAGTTGATCGGGCAGAGGTGGAGCGCGGGTACTGTTTAGCCGCAAGATGCGTCCTCTCGAATCGAGTGGCGAGTTGCTCTAAAGCATCAAAACTCCGGAAATCGTCCCGATGAATAGCCAGTTGTAGGCCTTGGAAGCATATTGCGATTGAGCATAGTTGAGCTGCTCTTCGACCGTCCACGTGGACTACAGGCGATCGAATAGAGTGGTCATGCAGGGTAAGGTAGTCGGCTGCCGACTCGTGTTCGCCCTGGGTGCGCTTCATGATCTCTTCCCGCAAGGCGAATTGAAAGTCGGGATCCCCAAAACGGGAACGCCACGCGGTCTCGAACTCCGCCCAATTCCGCCACTGGGATCTCCGCTGACGGAACCAGTGCAACGCAATTCCGGACAAGAAAAAGGGCAGGCATTTCAATATGTCGTCGTCGGCCACCGGAATTAGGGCACGGCCCTCCTCAATCCGTATGAGGAATGCTTCCGCATCATTACCACGAGCTCCCGAAAAGCTAAGGTTCCACCGTCTCATGATGTTATATACATCCGGGGCCGAGGCTCCGGCCCGTCCGGCGGCGCGTCCTCACGCGGTCGTGCTCCCAACCAGGAAATATTGGGCGCTGGCAAGATTTTCCGGGGGGCCGTAAGGGAGTTTAGATTCTCAGTGATGGTATCCCTCGGCTCGTTGACCTCTTCGCGGGGTGGTTGTTCCTCCGAGCCCCTCCCTCAGGGTACGCTCGTAGCGCGCCAGGCGCTTTCGCAAGGTCGGTATAATTCCATCCGTAGTCAAGCCTCTCCTTGTCAGGTGCTCGTGTAGCTGCTCAAGGTCAGCTCCTCAATCCAACCCTCTGGGTCGGCCAGATCGTCCATCGCGAGGGCTCACACGGTATATAAAGGCGAAAATATTATTCGTGGCTCCGATCAGCCACGACTCACGCGACCGTCCGAACCGCCACCGGGACTCGAAAAACGTCAACAACGCGCGATCTCAAACGTCGAGTTAACCGCTCGAATTTCTCTTACAAATAACCCACCCGAAATTTCATGGTCACTGACAACTTGCAAAGGCGAGCGTTTCGCTTCCAGCCTCGCAATGAATACGAATAATCCCAAAAAGTCATATATAATCAACTCAGGTTATCACATGAATCAATAGATAATCAATCAAAATATATACATTAGGTAGATTGTGCATATCTAAATAACTTCCCTTCTCATGGGGACCAACGTTTGATTAACCATGGCCTACGTACAAATTTCTCATGTAAGATGTTCACAATCTGGTAGGCCTTTCTTTACTTTGGAGGTAAACTAGACTAGAAAGGAAACCTTAATAATCAAACTCTGTGGTCATAAGCATATGCACAATCTACCGACAGAAGCTCATCACATAAATCGAATAATATCATACTATCAACATCGAAAAATAATCGCGTACAGAATGATTCACCAAACAAAGTCAATCCCCCTTCCACCGTGAATCGGGTAATTCTCTACGGTGACGCCTCTAAATTTTTGTGGGCCCCACGTTGGGCGCCAAATTTATATATATCTATATATATCTATTGCGACGCTATTCACGTACCCGGGCGACCGGGTAGAATCGCGTACGGCAAAACTTAATCGGATGACCGAGCATTCCTCTCCCCAGAACAATCCCTAACCTAAAACACGATAGTTGGGCGCCAGGTGTGGAAACGGCCACACCACCGTTCTCGATAACTCCCAAAATGTCTCACAATTGACTCTAAATAATTCCCGCGAAAAGTGGCACTTAATTCTCTTAAGTGAGACCGGACTCTACTATGCTCGGGCCGATTGCGACGGCTGCTCACTCTCCGGCAAAGGGTGTGGTTCGACTACCGACCGTATCTATGGGAGATTGACTATGGTGGGGTTGAAACAAAAAAAAACAACAATAATTAAATTCATAAGATAATATAATCTTAAGGTTCAGGATCCTTCGGTGCGCTTCACTCGCCCTCCCACAATTCGGGACGTAACGAGGAGCGTGGCAGTTCTCGTTGCATCTGGCCCAATCTTGCGACTATCGCCGAGGCCGCAGGGAAATTCGTCGCAACCGAATGATTATACGCGGGGACGCGACTGTACAAGTAATAGAACGCAAGGGTCAACGCGAACATATAACGTACTCTCGACTAGAGTTGACCAGAAGTACCGCACACGAAGAGTATACGAACACTAAGCAACGCACGCAACGAGTAGGCTATAAGTACAACCCGTGAAAGTTTAGAATAGAGTACTGCACGCAAAAGATCTTACTAGAGTACCGCACGCGAAAGATTTTGACATGAGTACCGCACGCGAAAAGATTACAGCATAGTACCGCACGCAAAATTATATTATGAATACCGCACGCGAAAAGATTATAACGGAATACCGCACGCAAAAGATTATATTATGAATACCGCACGCGAAAAGATTATAACGGAATACCGCACGCAAAAGATTATATTATGAATACCGCACGCGAAAAGATTATAACGGAATACCGCACGCAAAAGATTATATTATGAATACCGCACGCGAAAGAGTATAACGGAATACCGCACGCAAAAGATTATATTATGAATACCGCACGCGAAAAGGTTCTAACGGAATACCGCACGCAAAAGATTATATTATGAATACCGCACGCGAAAAAGTTCTAACGGAATACCGCACGCAAAAGATTATATTATGAATGCCGCACGCGAAAAGATTATAACGGAATACCGCACGCAAAAGATTATATTATGAATACCGCACGCGAAAAGATTATAACGGAATACCGCACGCAAAAGATTATATTATGAATACCGCACGCGAAAGAGTATAACGGAATACCGCACGCAAAAGATTATATTATGAATACCGCACGCGAAAAGGTTCTAACGGAATACCGCACGCAAAAGATTATATTATGAATACCGCACGCGAAAAGGTTCTAACGGAATACCGCACGCAAAAGATTATATTATGAATGCCGCACGCGAAAAGGTTCTAACGGAATACCGCACGCAAAAGATCATATTATGAATGCCGCACGCGAAAAGATTATATTATGAATAGAATACCGCACGCGAAAGAGTATAACGGAATACCGCACGCAAAAGATTATATTATGAATACCGCACGCGAAAAGGTTCTAACGGAATACCGCACGCAAAAGATAAGGTGAATAACATACGCGACCGTACCATACACGCGGCACGCGCGAGACCCTCACGACGGCATACGACAACACGCGTGACGCGGGAGAGTAACACACCCCGAGCGCGTGATCCGGACGCCCCTAAGTACCGGGCGCGATAATGATTAATCAGGGTATCCACACTCCCCGCCGCGCTCACTCAAAACCCACGCAATACATTAGACGGACGGATGACTGTCGAGTCGATTAGCGAACTTCTCCGAAATACGCAGAAGGATCGTGAGGCGCGACACACTCTACCGTACGACGACACACCGATCTCACGCAGACACGTTCTAGAAGGGTCGAGTCGGGGAAAGAACAGGCCCCACGTTAACTTCTACACGAGGAGGTAGCGGGCGGGATCCGTCTGACCCGTATAAACGATACAATCCCGAAGGATTCACTCGAACGATACAATCCCGAAGGATTCACTCCAAACGATACAATCCCGAAGGATTCCGGAAATTACACGTAGGCCGAGAGGCGGTCCTGCGTGCATCTCTCAAAAAAACGCGAAACGGTACTCGACTTTCCGCCCCGCTATTCCTCGTTACCTGAGCCTCAAGATTGCTGGCCGTTACACGTCGATGGTCCTCGTCCTTCCTCCTCGCTACGGAGATCGGGCTCGTAGGGCCGCCGCCCTCGCTCGCAATCCGCCCAAGGGTTCCTCGCCCCACGTCCTCGCTCGCTCGCAATCGACTCAACAGTGCCGGATCCCCTCGCCGGCTCGATCTTCAGTCCCTACACGGGTGCGCCACCGCGCCGGCGGATGGCGCCACCCGGCCCAATTGGGCCGTACGGCCGTCTCCTCCTGTAATCCGAACTACGGAAACATAGCGCGAGAGTGTCTAAAGTGCGGGTGGCGTACGCGCCACGGGCGCCAGTGACGGGCTCACGGGGCCACGTCACACTATATATATATCAATATATATATATATATGTATATATATATGTATATATATATATATATATGTATATATATATATACATATACAGGGTGGACTATTTTAAATGCAGCAGGCAAATATCTCGAAAAATGTGGAAGATACAGAAAAATGTTTCAGACAAAAGTTACATGGTTTGATGGGGGCCACATGATGAAAATATGGACTTGACCTTGAGTAACCTTTTCAAGGCCAGGTCAATGTGATTGATGTTTCCTTAAATGAAATTTCCTATTTTTTATTGCATATTCTTGTAGCCCTTGTCGAGACGTGTTCAAAACCCTATAATAAAGTTCTCTTTCGTTAAAAATTTCCTAAGATATTTCAAATTTTGTCATGATATTTTTAATACAAAATATAAAATATCTTGCAAAGTATTCACTTTTTAATGACTTTATCTTCACACTTTTATACGTAGAATAATGAAAGGAATCAAATAATAATATTAATTTTTATTAACATTGCAATTTTATAAAATTAAATGCGGATTGATACAAATTTTTTTAAATTATTTTTTCTGTTTTTTTTTTTTACAACAATCGATTGCTTCCATTGTAAGCTGTTTCTAAGTTGATAATTCACAAATCAATTAGGCTGTTTAATTATGTAAGTAAAGGACAAAGAATTCTCAAAGACTTATAAGTGAATGATTATTTACATATTTATTATAAATCACAGTTTTATGATTACTTTAAAAACTATAAGATTTAAGTATATACAATAACATATATTTATTTGTTGCAATAATTACAACAATTTAATCTTTATCACTATTCTCGTCAATAATTGGGTAAATTCTTCCAGTTTTAAAAATTCTTGTAAGATTTCTGCTGGTCTCACTATTCCTGCTAAATACATGTGAAAAATAATAAATATAATCGCAGAAACAGGTAAACAACAACGAATAGTCCTACGTCCATTACATTCACACGTGTATCACAAAATTCCACTTTACCCAAAAGAATTAGGTTTATGTTGGATATATAGCACTTATATACACTTTTGTATATTTTTTTATTAATATGCCGGGACCCTTCAAAAACTTCAATAAGTCAAGATTCTCTCTTAAATAACTGAGATTCATAAAAAATATACAAAGAAGTGTATACAAGTGCTATATGTCCAATATAAACCTAATTCTGTTAGGTAAAGTGGAATTTTGTGATACACGTGTAAATGTGTAAGAATGGACTTGACTATTCGTTGTTGTTCACATGTTTCTGTGATTATTTATTATCTTTTACATGTCCGGTATTTGGCAGGAATAGTAAGAAATCCAGGCAGGAATACCAGCAGAAATCTTAACAAAGATTTTTACAACTGGAAGAATTGACTCAATTATTAACGAGAGTTATAGTGATAAAGATTAAATTGTTTTATTGGAACGAATAAATATATGTGATTGTATATAAATCTTATATTCTTAAAGTAAACATAAAATTGTGATTTATAAAGATGTAAATAATCATTAACTTATAAGCCTTCGAAAATTCTTTGTCCTTCACTTACATAATTAAACAGGCTAATTGGTTCGTGAATTATCAACTTAGAAACTGCTTAGATGACAGCTATTATCTTTATCATTAATAACACGAATATTGCAGAAAATTAAAACAATATTATTGTAGTTAAATGAAGCAATGTATTTATTGATTTTAATTTTTATTATTACGAAACGATAAAACAAATAAGTTTTTTTAAAATATGGTGGCATGTTTGAAAAAATCTGAAAAAAATTGGGAAGATACTCTTTTATGTAACATATAGGTATATTCTAAATTTTTTCCAAGGTTTTACGTCTTAAGAAGCGTGCGAAAACATTTCTTGAATATTTTAAACGATTCTGCAAGTCAAGTTTTGGCCTGAAAAATTCTAAAGAAAAACGTATGTTTCATAATGCCTTAAATGATTTATGATATATGAGACCAACCTCAGCTTGATATCTATAATAGCGGCAGAGAAAAAAATACGCGGTATTTTTATGATATTCCGGAAATGGAGCGAGAAAGAGATATGGAATTCTCCACAGATAATGTTATCAATTATTATACCTTTAAAAATGCCCCTAATCCAAATTAATTTTGTTTATGGGCCGCATGTGTTATCCCCCCTTATCTTGCTATACCCTTCAAAAAATACACATCTTTTATATATATATTATACTATGCATATGGGCAATTCCACGTCAAATTGGACGAGAAATGACTTATTTTTTAAATTGATTGTGAAACTTTACTTACATGAAATATACATAAAATAAGCAGATACGTATTTTTTGTTTGATCAAAATGTTTTCTTTTTGCAAAAGTTATAAGCAATACAATTTTCGTGGAAAATAAAGAAGTCAACTTAAAAATTAATCTCTGGTTATATTTGTCGTGAGATCCTTAAAAAAGCAATTTAAAGCTAAGAAAACAATCTTTTTGAAAATAATAGTTCAAGTTACAAGAAATTGCAAATTGCAATTGTTGGAAGCAATTAAAATGTATAATTAATTTTTTTTATTAAAAATACATTTAAAAATTTTTTTTAATAATGCTATTTTATTTTTTACTTTATTCTGAAAATACACATATTTTTTATTTTATAAAGATAAAGAAACAATGGATTCCATTTCTTATATAACTTTAATATCTGAGATGCCGTGCCGTGCCGTGCTCGCGTCTCTGGCTCGACCAAGTGGCACGACACATAGATTTCTTCGGAAATCTCTTGTAGGAAGAATGTATATCAGTATATATATATATATAATATGAATGACATAATACCTATATAGTGTTGAATATAATCAAAATTATTTAAAAATCACATTTTTGTTATTATCAATAGATATTATAATTTAATAATTATTGTGTAATATTTTGGTAAAGTAAATTATTGTTACTGTACTAGGTATAATTTGACCATTAATTTTCTGTTTTGAATTGCCGAGATTTTACGTAATGAATGTTATGCTCTATTTTTTCTTATCGGAAAATTCCTATATAGGCCTAGACTTTTGGCGCTCTACGGCAAGTCTCTCGGTCTTTTAAGCCTGTAAGTGACTACGCTGTTACTTTTTAATCTTCTGCAGTTCAACAAAATTGCAATTTACACTGTTCTTCATAACTTTATGAATTTCTCAATAAGAAAAATTTGAGCATAACATTCATTACGTAAGATCTCGGCAATTTCAAAACAAAAAAGAAAATTAATGGTCAAATTATACAGTACAGTAACAATTTACTTTACCAGAATATACTACACAATAATGATTAAAATGTGATATTTATAACAAAAATATGATTTGTATAATTTTGATTATATATTTAACATTATATATTATGTCATTTATACTATACATACATTTCTTCCTACAAGAGATTTCCGAAGAAATCAATGTGCTGTGCCACTTGTGGTCAAGCCAGGGACGCGAGAACGGCACGGCATCTCAGTCATTAAAATTATATAAAAAATAGAATCCATCGTTTATTCATAAAATAAAAAATATGTGTATTTTCAGAATAAAGTAGAAAATGAGATAGCAGTATTTTAAAAATTAAAAAAAATGTACTTTTTAGTGAAAAAAATAATTAAACATTTCAATTGCTTATAACAATTGGAATTTGCAATTTCTTGCAACTTAACCTATTTTTTTCGAAAAGATTGTCTCCTCAGCTTTAAAATGCTTTTTTAAAGATTTCTCTACGACAGATATAACCAGAGATATTAATTTTTGAAATTGAACGAAACGCAGCGCGTAAGAGAAGCGAGACGGATAACAGGAAAATTTGGCTTCGCCGCTGCTAGCTCGCTTCGTACCCACCGTAACGTGATACGTGAGACAAGAACGAAGCGATTGTTTGTCGGTTCTTGTCTGACTCATTCACCTTATTGATTTTCGGTATCATGGACATAGCACGGAAGAGAACCACAAAATCGTGGACGTAGCACGGAAGAGGTCCACAAAATCGTGGACATTACCTACGGGATTCGTGGACATTGGATACGTAGTTCAATGTCCACATTTTATGGACATAGAGGCGCCACGGAATAAGGTGACAGCTAAAATGCGCCCATGACCGCTCTCATCCTTCTCTCTGGTTAGAGGGGTCGAAATTGAGCATGTTCTGCGCAGACATGGCGACGGGCCAAGCGAGCGCCATATTGAATATATATAGATATACTTTGGCTGCGTTCCGTTTGGCGCTTTCAGCGCTGTAAGCATCATTCTGTCTTCGTTGCACATCGTATATCAAACGAAGATGGAGCGATGCTTACAGCGCTGAAAGCGTCAAACGGAACGCAGCCTTTATGTATATACATACGTCAGAAGTAAACGTGTTTCGGCTTTATTTGTTTTTTTTTTTAAATGCTTATGTGTAGTGTAAGTGGATGCAAAAAATAGAAGCGAGAATGCAAAAGAGAATAATATTCAATTTTTCTCTTATCTAAAGGATGAAGAAACTGCGTTAAAATAAATGAGTTTCCAAGAAAAAAGTTAACCTAAAAAACGGTACGCTATTTTGAATTTATATAAATTATAATATTGAGGCATATATTTTTAATACTTTATTGAAATTAATTTTTGTAACTCGCATATGCTCTGTCCACTTTACACCAAGCTGTTACAAACCAAAGCCAGCGTATTTAGCAAACTGCGAAAATTACTCGCCTAAGAAATTACGAAGACTTCATGATCATGTAATTCCAACAGAAAATTTGCCACTATTGAAGGAAGAAGTGCTAAAGGAAGTACAAAATCAACACAACATAATAAATGTTAGTGAAAACAGCAGGTGTGTATTATTGTATGATATAAAATGTTTTCTTATTATAATATGTGAAGATTGCAATAAATTCTATTTACAATATCTTTTTTTAACAGCAAAAACAGTTTTAGTGAGTCCGAGACAAATTTGATAGACACTTCGATGGAAAATAATCAGCAAATGTTAGTGAAAACTGGAGGTGCGTATTACTATATTATAAAATGTATAAATTTTCTTATTATAATATGTGAAGATTTCAATAAATCATATTTATAAGTAATATATTTTTTAACAGCAAGAATAGCTTCAGTGAGTCCGAGACCAATTTGATCGACATTTTAATGGAAAATAAAGCAGAAACATGTTTTATGCAATCTTCAAAAGAAAATGCTAGGTATAATTTTATTGATTTCATGCGTATTAACGACTTCATTGCTGTACAAGAAATTATTGCATGTTGTTTTATATTTTCATTTCTTAAATATTTTTTAGTTTCAGCAGTGCAAGTGACGATACAATGGTAAACACACAAAGTAATTCACAGATTGTTATGCCTGAGCACTTAAGGTAAACAAAATTAATTGTCTGTATGATTATAAAGTATCAGCTCAAATATATATATGTATATATAAAAATTACTGCAAGATCAAGTAATTTTTAGACATGAAAATATTTTATTGCATATTGCAAAATTTTTCAAATAAATAATATTTTTTAGATTACAAGATAAAATTATTCAAGATTTGATGAAAAAACTAAGCCAAACAAACAAGGAAAACGATTTTCTTAAGAAACAAGTAAAACGATTACAAAGAGAAAAGACAAGAGTTACGAAACGTGTAATAAGAGAAAATGTCCATAATGTGCTCAAAAGGATATTCACGCTGAAGCAAATTGACGTTTTAATGAGTAATGAAAGAAAAAAAAGAGTAAAGTGGGGTCTTGAAGACATATTGCTGCAATAATGTTAAGAAGCTTGAGCCCAATAGCATATCGTTTTTTAAGAGAAAATCACTACCCGTTACTAGGATTATCCTTAGGAACTGGGCATCTCGTATGGAGTTAAAAGAAGGAATTTTATCTGATGTTGTCTTTTTAATGAAAAATAAAGCGCCATTGTTGCAGTTGCATCAAAGACTTTGCATTATATGCTTTGATGAAATACATATTTCTCAGAAAATGGAAATAGATAAAAAGAAAGAAGAAGTCATTGGGTCACACAAGACAGTGCAAGTTGGTATAGCCAGAGGTCTATTTGATAAATGAAAACAAACTATTTTTTATGACTACGATAAACTTCTTAGTAAGGATATCGTAAATAATATAATATTAGAATTGTATGAAGCTACTTACATTGTAGTTGCTTTTACATGTGATTTAGGCCCAACAAATGCTAAAGTTTTGAATGATATGAACGTAGGAATTGGAAGTTTACAAAATTCGAAGAAGAGTACAAAGTTTTTGTTTTTAACAATGCACCTCACTTGTTAAAGTTAATAAGGAATCACTTTCTGGATAATAGCTTTCTTGTAAATGGAAAACTTGTTTCAAAGGACTGCATAGAAGAAGCTTTATTTGTAAATGAAAACAGAGATTTAAAAGTTCTTTTCCCAATTACTCAAAGACATTTAGATGTTTCCGGATCAAATAGACTAAAGGTATCTACAGCTGCTAAACTTTTCTCCAAGACAACTGCACGAGGTGTTTTATGGTGTGGTGAACACGGTTTTTTAAGTCAAGATAATTATGATGTGACTTCTGAATTCATGGAATCAATAGATGCATGGTTTGATGTATTTAATAGTAAAGTATCCAGAGGATATAGAACTGGTAAAGAACCTTATGGATTAAATTTAGAGCGTCAGAATGAAATTCTAAGTAAAGTGACAAATACAATGCTTAAAATGAAAATTTGAAATTACATGTCATTACTGCCGTTTCAAAAAGGAGTTATTCTAAATAATAACTTCCTTCAACAGTTGTTGGTGTACTTGCAACAAAATTTTAATACATCAACTTTTAAAATATCTTTTATTTTAACGAATTTATTGACGCAGGATTGCTTAGAAAACCTTTTCTCATACCTAAGATCTATGGGTGCAACGAATGACCAGCCATCAGCCTTGAATTTTCGATATAGATTAAGATGGTATATCTTAGGAAAACATTCTGGTGATATACTTCCTGAAAAATGGAACACTGAAAAAGATAAGGATTTTACCTTGATAGATTTTAACGACAGAACAGATGCAATGATGGCATATGCCTTAGAATCTACGGAAGGAGAGAAAAAAGTTGAACTAGTTGAACTAGTTGAAGTTGATGAAGAAGCTGCTTACTTTAACGCTGAATTGAACGAATTCGATTTTATTGATCAAGGGTTAGATGATACGGGTATATAAGTTCATACATACAATAATCTAATTTAATTTTAAAATATAATTTTGTATTAATAATAGATTAATGCAAAATTATATTTTACAATTAAAATAGAATTGTATATAATTAAAATGTTATATTACTTAAAATTTTATAATTTAAAGTGATATAACATTTTCATTAGAAACAAAAATATTGTTTTAAAAAATAGTTACATTTATCTATTTATTACATTTTCTTTATTTGCACAAATGGAATATATTTATCGCTTCAATATAGTTAAATCATGAAATAACAAATGTAATCATTTATCAAAATATTTTTAACAAAAATTAATGGTGAGAAGATCAATATTTTTACTGTTTACATTATTGCATTGACTATTTGCATTTGAAAATTATGCGCTTACGATTAATAAAATTATTCTCCATACAGTACAGAGGATTATATTTAAATTATGTACATAATTATACGTTTATATTTTATAAGTATACGTACAATAATTGAATAACATGCGTTATTAATAGAAATTTTCATTGTAAAACTTTGAATTTCATAGATGTCATTTTTAGGATTTTTAATTATAGTTTTATTGCATTATTGAAACTTTATTTTTATCTTTACTCTAGATGATTTTCCTCAAGATCAACAGAGAATAATTGAAATTGAAGATATTATTGAACGTGAAGCTGTTACCTATATAGCAGGTTACGTAGCTTATAGGTTTTGTATGCAATATAGTTTCTTAAGAGACTATACGAAGAGTGTTGAATTTTCACCGCATAAGCCTGATTGGGTTTTAACAGTATCAGATGGTCATTTGATTTATCCCTCTGATCATTTCATTGAAGCAGCGTTAATTATGAACAAGATTTTTGAAGAATTTCACGGAACTTCTGGCTTATCTAAAAGTATGTGGATTTTTAAGACTGTAACTAAATTAACAATAGAAAAAATGCCAGAAGAGTATGGTATACCTGAAGAAGTAATGCTATATCTTGTTTGTACAAGAACGTACATAAGATTGCGAGAAATTAATAAGAAATTAGTGTCTGATGTAAAAAAAAACGTTTATACAAAAAAGTTTCAAAATTCATGTATTGAAATCTGTAATATCAGCGTGCCACATATGTTCATTTTTACATATCAATTTCTTGTATACTATTCAATAATAAACGCATTGAACACTTTTCGTGTTATTAAAATAAAATATTTATTACATTTATCGAAATTGCTGTATTTAATTAAACCTATCTTATATCCACAATATTTTTAAAACTTCAGAAAATTATTTACTCTTTCCTCATACACATCTATTATATTGTTCAATTCATGCTTCTTTTACATTTATTTTAATATTTCTTTATATATAATTTTAACATTTTTTACTTAAAATTAATTATTACATGAAATAAAATTGCATTATATGCAAAACAGAAAAAGAACTTAGTTCTTATTTAAGAAACTGCGGTCTTAATTCTATTGGCCAATAAACCAATATGTCTCCTGCTTGGCCCAACGCACTCATTTGTTTTCTTTCTACCATGGCGTGCACGTTCCCAGATAGCAACGTCCCTGCATTGTTGCTGGCATGTTGCCGGCAAAGTACAGCATGCGTTGCCACCAGAATTGTGGCAACGGAGTCCGTATTTGATGGCAAGTTGATGCCTTCATGATACAACAATTTTGGATAGCAACTTGCCAGCAGCTTATCGGCAACTATGCTGCGGTCAAAAATCATTATCTGTCGAGAACGCAGCAACATAATAGCAAGTTGATAGCATCTTATGTTTCTTTCTAGCGGAGATTACAGCAAATTTGCAGCAAGTATTTAGCATTATATTGTAAATTTCTTATTTAGTTTTATTTTTAATTCTTTTGACAGAGGTGCAGGATGGCTCCATCAACGTAACACGAGTATATTATATTAGACCTCGCGGAAATACGTAGGAAGATGGGTTACAGGAAAGGAGGGAAGAAGGAACAAAAGTTAATTGAATTAGGTTTAACAACCGAACTATATTTCCTTCCAATACATATTAATTAACGTGACAACCCATTGCACGGGTTTTATGGATGATCCGAGAAAAGCACGGTAAAACGCCGGGAAGGGCTATACACACAAAATGCACAGCGTAGCATAAGCATAGCATCACACAGCATAAGACCGCTGGAGCAATGAGCATCCAGCATAAAGTCGTCATATTAATGTACATAAGATGCTCATTGGTCCAGCGGTCTTATGCTATGCTTAAGGGGATCTTAAACCGAAGGCCGAACTCCGACGATGTCGATAATGTCGATACGAAATGTGATTTTCGCACAGCTTCCAGTTTTTTTTGGATTTATAGAAATAAAAATCCTTTTCCAGGATTAAAGTATAAACGAAAACGGATACGGCTCTGGTCGTGTTTTCGTTAAAAAAAAAAAAAATTTATTATATAAAAAATTTTTTTTCTTTTTTCGAAAGCACGAACAGAGCCGTATCCGTTTGCGTTTATACTTTAATCCTGGAAAAGGATTTTTAATTCTATAAATCCAAAAAAAACTGGTAGCTGTGCGAAAATCACATCTCCGTCGGTGGTACAGACGGCTTTAGGATCCCCTTAAGGGTGTATTCGGGGAGCACGCTATTAGCACAATTATCGTCCAAAACCGTTTGAGGAGACGCTTTGTGGCGCTATGATATACGACGATGACGTCACTAAAGGCAGCGTGACGTCATCACTCGCGCTATTTTCGCTATTATTTTCGAGGTGAGGCACGAAATGCTATTGGCGCTTATTCTCTCCTCGAAAACTTGATTGCGTATAGGGGCTGAAATTAATCTGTTTGATGAAGAAAAAGGAATAAATTATTCTATCAAATTGTCTCCAGAAGATGCTGCGCGTGCAAAGAATGGTAAATAATTGATGATACAGGTTACGTAGGTATAGTATTCTATTTGCTGTATAATTATGATCAAATAAAAGTTGTAGGTAAAATAATGGCATAAAACTCAATAAATAAAGTTAAAATAAAAAACAATAGAAGAAGGCAAGGCTAATTGCTCGTTTGTTATTCACACTTGCACTCGCACAACCACGGTCATATAAACAGGTCTGGACATTCCTGTCACAAGCATAGGAGAGAAGTGGGACCCAACTGGAAAACCAATATGGCGTCAGATGTAGTAAAACTTTCCGCGCATGTGACGCAGGATTGCTGCATGCTTTGAATGATAAAAATAAATAATTTATTACTTCTAGGTGTTAAACCGTTTAACAAACAATCATGTAACACCAATAACCTAAAAAACACGTTTAAAAGCGTTTACTACATCTGACGCCATATTGGTTTTTGGCTTTATTTTGGGGACGCTTGCCGAGCCGAAGTGTCCAGACCTGTTTATATGACCTTGCGCACAACTCGCATCATCGGCCATATTGCAATTTTATACTAAAGCTGCATTCGGGGAGTTTGCTATCGCTATCGCGCTATTGGCTCCCCGAACGTAGTTCATAGCGTTTGCATTTATAGCATGAATAGCGTCTTGCAACCGCCATCAAGAGCTGAGCGGGTGGCAACATCGGCAGCATTGGGTAAGTAAAAAGGTTATAGGAGAAAGCAGTAGCGGCGCGATGATGCAGCTACCTTTAAGGGCTGCACTAACGGATCCAGGGGAAAGCGGCAGCGTGGACCCGAGAGGCATAGGAGACGCGGCGAATACGGTGGATCCAGCGGAAAGTGAGTCGCCGTTGAAATAAGTAAAGTCGCGGATGCGAATCGAATTAAGGTTATATAATTTTTATTTTTGTTTATTGAATTCTTTTTGATACAGTTTGTAGGAAGATATAAATATTTCGTTTTTTTGTCAGTATTATATTAAAGTAAAGTGTATTATGTTAATTAAGATCGAGTAGGAGTGTAAGGTTAATTAAATAAAGTTTCCCTTTGTAATTTCATTAAAAGGTGTAAAATTGTGTTTGATCCTGATCCTTTTCCTACCTTCATCGAGATCGAAGCTGAAGGAGGAGCTTGAAGGACGAAACCTTGTCGTTTGCGGGTTAAAACTACTGGCGACCGTGAAAAAGGTAACTTGTCCAGTTAGCTGTTCGGTTACAGTGAATATGTACCGAGGAAGGGACGTATCGCGACAACGTAACGAATTTGCGAAATTGAATCGGTAAAATCGATTAGTAGCGGGGCAGGACTTTCGTAAAAGAACCGGCACGGCGGAACTGAAAGTGTAAATCCTGTTAATAATAAAGCCGCTGAAAAACGTAAAATCCCCGTTGTGGCGACCGTGACAGGACCTTACGTAATTGTCGTGAAGTCGAGAACTTTCTGGAAGATCTGAAACGTAATTGTCGTGAAGTCGAGAACCTTCTGGAAAATCTGAAACGTAATTGTTGTCAAGTCGAGAACCCTCTGGAAGACCTAAAACGTAGAAAAAATGTCGGTGCACACATCTCCATTGAAGACTCGATCGGGCCTGGTGCGTGAACAAAGGCGAGAAGATGATGCAATCGAGATACCATTGTTACAAGAGACGCAGAAGACAAAGGAACGAGGAGTCGACGATCGATTCGAGAAGATGGAGGAGATTCGTCGTAGCTCATCGACCAGATCAGAACCAGAGGATGCGACAACGACAAATAAGGAATTGGTTCATTTGATAAGACAAATGACAGTGTCGATGGATGAAATGAACGCGGAAATTGCAGCGTTACGAGGCGCAAATGAAAGGAAAGCCGAGTGCCCTAGTGAGCCACGCGGATCTAACGGAAATGTGGCGAACAATGGCGGCTGCCTATGCGCGGACGAAAACCAGACGTGGACATTACCGGTGCGTATTCCACGCGGTGGTTGGTTGCAAAGCCCGTTCAATGATGTGTCGTTTACCGGAAGAAACGATTCGACTAATCCGATAAGATTTTTGAATAAATTCGAGAAGATCGCCGAGTACGAAGAGGTTTCTGGAAGAGACAAGTTATATTATTTCGGTAAAACCATGAAGGGCGAAGCCGCTCTATGGTACGAACTGCAAGATTTTGACGACTTTGAAGATGCGAAAACGCAATTTGCGGAACAATTCTGGGGCGAAGAAGCTCAAGCGCATTTTCGCAAAATAATGTATACGGGACGTTATAGACCGGGTCGGGACGCGACAATGGCGGGATACGCGTTAAGGTTGGCTCGCTAAGCTAAGACATTAAATTTTCCGATGATTGACGCGGAAATTATTCGCTGTGTTAAAAGACATTTCGGGAGTGATATAGCTAGGGCGGTAAGACCAACAACGGTCCGTGACCTGAAAGAACTATTCGTGCTGTTAGACGCTATTGAGCAAGAGAGGCGTTATAAAAAACAAGCGTGGGAATCCGTTAATGAGAACCCGGCGAAGCGAGGTTATCAGGTGAAAGTAGAAGAAACCGCGCGACTTAATGACGATAAATCGGGAGTGCGAAATAAAAATAACGTTAGCGCGACCGTTGCGAAACCAGCGATTACGTATCCGGGAGCTGACGCGGGAAGTGCGCGGCGCGATCGGTTCTATCGGAAAGTTGACAGGTCGAAGAGAAATAGCAGCGGGGTGCAAATAACAGAAATGCCCGACAGTGACGAAGATAGCGGCCTGCCGAAGACAACGGCATACGAGAAAAACGCGACGGACGGGCGACCGGCGTCGGAAATATTCAATCGCGGAAGCCGTAATGAAAGCGGTAATGTCCGTGGAGCGAGAGCGGTAGCCGTAATTGAGGCCGCAAGTGTGAGCAAAGAAGATCATCGTGAAGAAAACAAGGAGGTAAACATTTTGCGAGCGCAGCGAATTCTTGAAGACGTCAAGGAAGATATTCTTGAAGGGCAGAAAAGGTTCAAAATTAAACAATCGGTGCCCATGATTACGGTATCGTTCAACAAAGTTGACGTTAAAGCGTTAGTTGACACCGGGGCGCAGATTTCAGCCATAACAAAGGATTTATATGATGATCTAGTGGATCAGCAGGAAGAGATGGATACGGTTCCGATAAGGAAATTTTTATTGAAAGGAGCATTCTCCGAAAGAGGGGCGACGATCGCTAACAAGGTGAAGCTATCATTCCAATATAACGGACAGAGGTACGACCATGAATTTTATTTAGTGGAAAAAATGACTTACCGAATGATCCTGGGAATGGACTTCATAATCAAGTACCGGATGTCAATGCTCTGCGAAGAAGAATGTAATATTGAATTCCGGAAAGAAGAAGAACAAAGTGCGAGCGTTAACATACTTACTAGACAAGAAGCTGATGACAGACTCGCAGAAATCCTGAAAGAATACGAAGATGTTTTTACCGATGAAATCGGGTGTGCAGTAAACTATAAGCACCATATTGAGGTAACATCGGATAAGCCTTATAAATAAAAAATTTACCCAATCCCAGATATCCATAAGGAACGTGTTGCGAAGCATATCAAGGATCTGGAAGAAAAGGGAATCATAAAGAAGGCGGCAACGCAGTATATAAATCCACTGGTGGTTGTAGTGAAGAAATCGGGCGAAATCCGTTTATGTCTCGACGCCAGAGAAATGAATAGAAGAACGGCCAAAGACCATACGCAGCCACCAACGATTGAAGAAGTATTTCGAAGAATAGGAAATAAAAAGTATTTTACAACGTTGGATATTTCTAAGGCTTTTTGGCAGATCCCTTTAGACGAAGAGTCTTAGAAGTATACGGGATTCATGTTCAACAACCAGACCTATGTGTTTTGTAGAATGCTTTTTGGTCTGAGTACAGCGGGAGCTTCATTTGTGCGTGCTATGAATCAAGCATTGGGTGATTGGTGGTTTTTAACTAACTACCTAGAGGATACTCTAATCGCTTCAAACAGTCTCGAGGAACACCTTGAACACATCCGTTTCGTCTTGGGAAGATTAAAGGCGGCAGAATTCAAATTGAACAAAGAAAAATGCGAATTTATGCAAGAGAAAATACGGTTTTTGGGACATACTTTCGATGAAATAGAAGCGGAGATCAACCAAGAAACCAAAATGTCCATACAAAATTTTGAGCGGCCGAAAAATAAACGTGCAGTTCAGAAATTCTTAGGTCTCGTTAATTGGGACCGAAGATTTGTAAAAAATTTGGCACGACTTGTTAAACCGCTCGAGGAATTATTAAAAAAGGGACGAAAGTTTTGTTGGACCGAGAAGGAGCAGGAAGCCTTCGCGAGTGTGAAAAAAGCGTTTGCAGAGGCGCCAACATTGTTCTTGGCCAAACCTGGATATAAATATGGAATCCAAGTGGACGCAGCCAAATCCGGTTTGGGGGCGCGTTTATATCAATATCAAGACGGGAAGGAAGAAAAATATACGATTGCGTATGCCAGTAGAAGCTTCAAAGGGGCGGAAGTGAATTATACAGTCACGGAACTCGAGTGCCTAGCGTTGGTGTGGGCGTTAAAAAAATGGCACACCCTGTTGCTTGGCAGACACGGACCACAGAGCGTTGAAATTTTTAAGTACTTGTGTACAAAACAACACAAGGATCGCAAGATGGTTCGAATTCTTCCAGGAGTTTCAGTTGGAAATTATCCACATATCCGGAAATGAAAATGACATAGCCGACACCCTATCGCGCAACAATGGCGAGGAGGACGTTCCCACTGAAGAGCGAGACGTGCGACATATTGCACTGATACGTGACCCGGAAGATAGTGCCGAAACCTCATCATGGGTGGAATGGATTCGTGAAGCACAAAGGCAAGACGAAGTGTTAATGCAATTATTGCAAGACGATCCAGAAAACGTCTATATGAGAGATGGATTAATCAGGATAAGATATGAAACAAGCGATAAGATAATAATACCACATAAAATAGCATGGAAAATGATTAATAAAATACACAGATTCCTAATCCATATTGGAACGGATAAAACCATAGGATTTGCAAAGAAATATTTCCATGTTGAGAACTTGGCGAGATTAGCCAGAGATGTGGTAGCATCATGTAAAACTTGCATGGCAACTAAATATTATACTCGAGCGACAACTGGAGTCGAGTATTATGAATTGCCGGATGTACCTGGAACGATTTCACTGGATATTTTTGGACCGTTACCTAAGACGGCATAGGGATATAGATACGTGCTTGTCTTGATGGACCAGTTCTCAAAGATGACAAAGTTTTATCCAATGAAAGACCAAAAGTTGGATACAATAATTAACACGCTCGAAGATCAATTTTTTGAAGAGGTAGGAGTTCCAAGCGAAATCCTAACGGATAACGGAACGCAATTTATCACGCGAAAATGGCAGGAGTATGGCGGGGAGAAAAACTTCATCATCAGGAAGACATCGCCGTACAATCCTCAAAGTATCCCTGTTGAGAGAGTTATGCGTGAGATTGGAAGAATTATCAGAGCATATTCCAGTGATAAGCAATACACGTGGCATCGAATTGTCAAACGTGCAGAAGATGTGATCAACGGAACAATACATTCGAGTACAGGGTACGCACCGAATGAATTTCAACCAGAACTGGTGAATCACTTGGAGGTAGACCCAGCTCTAACACCTGAAGAAAGAGAGGGAGTAAGCCTACGAAAAAAAATTCGCATTGCCAAATTAAAACTACAAGAAATGGCAGCGAAAAGAAAAAGACAGGCGGATAAGAAGCAAAAAGCATTCGTGTATCAACAGGAAGATTTTGTATGGGTCAAAAGTCACAGGAGATCAGATGCAAGGAAAGGAGTAACAAAAAAATTATATCCGCTTTATGATGGACCATATCGCGTACAGAGAGTCGTACGGCAAAACGTATATCTACTGGAAGATGGAGATGAAAACGCATTTGGAGTTTTCAATACCCGACAACTAAGACCTCATCGATTGGCGCAAATGCGAGAACCACGACAGGAAGAAGTCAACCCGGAAGATGAAGTCGAAACAGAAGAAGAGGCAGAAATACACGTGTTAATCGTCGAAGACAGTACTGAAATTCCGAAGGATACGGTCGGATCCAAGGGAAAGTCGAGCCCGGAGAAATTCAAAGACGTAAATTCGGAAAATGAGGAATAAATTAATTCGAATAAGACTGGAAATTTACTTGAAAGCGTAAGTTGGAAGAAAAACATTGTAAGAAAAAGATTTTCAATGAAGAAATCTAAGTATGAAAGAAAATATAACGTTGGTTACAACGGAAAGTGGCGGAAGAGAAGCAAAACCAAGCAATGATGCAGTGGAAGTTTCCAAGATAAATAACAACACGGAAGAAAAGGATTTTCCATTCATTCGTGTAAAGGAAACGACGCTGAAAAATATTAATACTTTAAAAAGAAGAAAAGAAGAAATTACTTGGCAAAAGCTTGGTGTAAATGCCACAATTAATAGTTAATAAATACAACAAAATCAGCGACAGCCAATGGAGGGTCATGCAATGGATTGCGCAATCGCAACTACCAAATGGAGGGGAGAAAAACCACGTGACATCACAAGAACACATAAAACCTGAACCGAAAAACGCATGTGTCGTCAGTTCGCGTTGGATCGAGCAACGAGACGTAACAATGGCGCTCGTAAAAGATAAAAGTGAGTTCAACAACATCGAAGATATGAAGCGGGAAGAGGCAAGACTACTTGAGGAGATTAAAAATAGAACGAGGAAGAAACAGTCGGCCAGCATGCGAGCAACCCGAATTAGGGCTATGAAGGAATTCCTGGGAAGGATATCTCCAATAAATAAAGAACCAGAAGAAGAAGATGAAAAAGAGGAACTTGAGCGACAAAATCGTGAAATGTTGGAGGCTATGGGCGATTATGGGCGTGTATCAGCGCGAAACTAGTGTTCCTTTGATAAATTCACGATCACTGATAAAAACGGACAACCACGGGGGTGCAACTCGTAGGAGAAAGGGAGAAACATCATGGCGGCAGGGCCATGCAGGATCGGGGGTAATGCGCGCGCATATCGTGAGCCGAAGCAAGCCGAACGTCGATCGGGCATGGTCGGCGTCGGAGACTCGGAGACACGAAAAGTGAAAGTGAAAAGGCATTGTGGCCATATTGAATTGAGTGTCGGTGGTAGATTGTGATCGCGGGGTATCACGGGCACGAGAAAGTTAACGGTCGTGCGTCCGCGGATCCGCGTTCTTACTGCGTTTGCTGTCCGCCCAGGGTGATCGTGGTGGAGACACGCGAGCGGGTTCGGGCCGGTTCTGGCCGGGACATATTTGTGTCTCGTGTGTCGTCCTGAACGTTGTTGACGCAACGATTTGCCTTCTGTGCAGATTGGTAAGTTTGTTACAATAATTCTATTATTTCTCCGTGGATTACTTTCGACGAGCAACGTAATATTAACATACAAGACATATTATTTCTTTCTAAATAAATATATAAATAAATATAATATTTTTTTCACGTTATTTCTCTATTTTTCAGCTATGGATTTGATCAATAATCTTCTGCAAGTTAAGCAGAGAAAGAGGTACACCGTAGACAGAAGCTTGCAACACGTGGTTACAAGTAAGCATTATTTTTTATATTTTATTATATTATATATTCGATTATATTTATCTAATCATTATTATTATTAAAAATTCCTTTTTTTTTTCAAGGATTATCAAACGTGGTGCGACTTGAGGAAATTGGAGCAGAAAGTTGGCTATCGCTACTTGACCCACGAAAGCGACGACGCACGTTAGATGGCGTACAGTAATCAAGAGACATGACAGAACTGTTCGCCTGTTTTGAACATCGAGGCATTACCAACTTCCTTGTCACTGCACAAAGGCTGGGCCCGATATGCTCGAGCTACTCTACGGCGGTTTATTCATGCCTGACTCAGTAAAAGTATGTGAAAACTAGTACAACTCTGTCTTTCGGGCCATATTCCGAATATGTCGTTCTCCGTTCTAGAATGGAATCGACATCGGCATTCTGAATTTGCATTTCGGGATACTGCTACTTTCTACAAAATACTTAATATCATTATTAAACATAACATTCAGAAAGCTTCCATAACGTTAACATTCCCACAAAGTGATCGTAGCACAAATTCACAAAAGGATTTTGATTCGCGGTATATTATACACGTAGTGTATTATAAAAATGATAATTGAAAAACGCTCTACGAACAGTATTCTTGTTCGTGAAATATTTAGACCGAAATGCCAAATTCCATTTTAAAATATCTACTTCAGATTTTATTTGTAGAAATTGTCTGTATGTAAGCTATTTAAACTACATTATAACTATGTAGACATTTTTATTGCTTTATTTCTAGATTATATATTTTATTTAGATTATTATTTAGAATAATGTATTAATGTATTTGATGTTACACACTTTAAAATAACAATGTATTTGATGTTACACACTTTAAAATAACAATGTATTTCATGTTACACACTTTGAAATAAAAATGTATTTCACGTTATAAATTAAAATTTTGAAATAAAAATGTATTTCATTTTATATGTAATTAATTTGTTCTTTATTGCGCATTCCCTCATTTAATGACGAAAATAATATATATTATTTAACATATATTATTCTATATTATTTACAGTTCATATAGGCCGTGTTCCGATATACACTGCCAGTATTAAAAATCTATAGTTTACGTATAACGTAAATTATAGATTTTCAGTACTGGCAGTGTATTCGGAACACAGCGGACAGCCACAGATATAGAATGTAGTTCCAGGGCCATGCCACTTGGAGCGCGTCGATCGCGCGGCGGCGTTTCGTGTTTCCACCGTTACAAAGGAGCTTGCGCTTCTAATTGTATATGTTCTGTGCGGACAACCAATGTGTGACGTGATGATAACAATGACTCTTACAAACCGACGACAAGAAGAAGACCGACGGGAACTCACGTATCGAATCATCTGGGATATTACAGAAGGAAGGATTGATCGAATGTCGGGGGTGCTCGAGTCAAACCAAGAGCTAAATTTAAGTGAGGCAATTGTTGTCGTAGAACAAGAGGCGACTACGTCGGGAGTAGGAACATCGACACAGGAGACAATTGAGATACCTGAGGATACTTCAGAATCAGAATCGTCAAGTAAACCACCACGAAGACGACGATCGAGGTGGGATAGCCCTCCAAATATCAAACCATGTGAAAAACAAAGTCCGAAAAGGAAAAGGGCAGCAGTAAAAACAAGAGGGGAAAACCGAAAACTTCTAAGAATCTTATCCAACGAGGAGCTTAAGGCCAACGCAGCCGATGATTTGCGAAGAAAACTCAATTTTACGCGCCAGCTTAAAATTGAGTTGGCGAGGAGCATGCAACCGCCATCAAGAGCTGAGCGGGTGGCAACATCGGCAGCATTGGGTAAGGAGGTTATAGGAGAAAGCAGTAGCGGCGCGACGATGCAGCTACCTTTAAGGGCTGCACTAACGGATCCAGGGGAAAGCGGCAGCGTGGACCCGAGAGGCATAGGAGACGCGGCGAATACCGTGGATAAAGCGGAAAGTGAGTCGTCGTTGAAATAAGTAAAGTCGCGGATGCGAATCGAATTAAGGTTATATAATTTTTATTTTTGTTTATTGAATTTTTTTTGATACAGTTTGTAGAAAGATATAAATATTTCGTTTTTTTGTCAGTATTATATTAAAGTAAAGTATATTATGTTAATTAAGATCGAGTAGGATTTAATGGTTTTTTTATTCGTTTTTTTTTTGGTTTATATGGTCGATCCTCGATGAAAGCCTGTTGGAGGGGACAAATTTGATATGCGGTTCTTTCAGCGTGCCCCGATGAAAGTCTGTTGGAGGGGACATTGATTTCCTGAAATAAAAATATAATAATAGTACTTTCCGATCGATGGTGGTAGCCTTTGAGGTGATTTCTGTTGGAGCGCGGCAGGTCCGAGAGAGAAAGGAGAGTTGGCGTGATGAAGGGTACTTTCCGTTGGAGCGGGCGAGATAATAGAGGCTAGGTTCCGCGGGAGTAGTCGAGTTAAGAGGAAAGGAGTTAGAGTGAAGCGAATAAGATGACTTTCCGTTGGAACGAGAGGATGGATGACGACAAGAGAGGAAAGTTACAGCGGAAAGATGCGCAATGGAGGGAGAAAGGTCTGGAGAGGGGAGTGGGATATATAAGAGGAGAAGGAGCGAAAAGCGGGGCTTTTGTGGCGAGAAGTTTGGTCTCACGACATAGTGAGTGTAAGGTTAATTAAATAAAGTTTTCCTTTGTAATTTCATTAAAAGGTGTAAAATTGTGTCCGATCCTGATCCTTTTCCTACCTTTATCGAGATCGAAGCTGAAGGGGGAGCTTGAAGGACGAAACATTGTCGTTTGCGGGTTAAAACGACTGGCGACCGTGAAAAAGGTAACTTGTCCAGTTAGCTGTTCGGTTACAGTCTCCCCGAATGCACCCTTACGCTACGCTATGCATTTTGTTTAAAGGCCCTTGCACAATGCTAGGCAACAGGCAATAGGAACAGGAAATAACCTCAAATTCGTTAATACAAACCTAAAAAATTCGAACGATATGATTGATTGGCAACAGGCAATAGGTACAGAATTTCCAACGTGACGGAAATTCTGTGTCTATTGCCTGTGTCATCGTCTATTCTGCATAAATACAAGGTTTCTGATTTCTGTTCCCTGTTCCTATTGCCTGTTGCCTAGCATTGTGCAAGGGGTTTTACGCTCACAAAGGCATAAGTCCTCCGACGCTTAAGGTATACTCAGACAAATTTGCATAGCGCATAAACATAAGCATAAGAAAGTTGATTGGTTCATATACGAGTGCATGAGTCCATATACGAGTGCCGGACCAATCCATTTCCTTATGCATATGTTTATGCGCCTATGCAAATTTGTCTGGGTATACCTTAGGGCCATGGCACACAAAAAAACTTAAGCAGTAAAACGTAGGCAGTAAGCGAATTAGCCAATCGTAGTCCAGAACTTAAAACATAACTTAAGCGTTAGCAAATCCAAACTGTTGATTTCCATACTGCCTACGTTTTACTGATTAAGTTTTTTTTATGTGTCCGCCTTAACACACGACCGATCGTCTCGGTAGCCGGTACTCAATTTCTTCTTCTATAGATGGCACCCGCCTCTTATGAGGTCTAGGGACCTTCTAGTAAGGGATGAGACAACAGGTCAACAGGCTGCGGATTTGTTGCCGCCATTCGAGGGTCATTTCCGTGCTTCAAAAAAGGCGCGCTAAGCTTTTGACAGGCCGGTATTATCAGATCTTATATTTAGGATCGTCTTAAGTTTATCTTTAGATGCTGTACGCCTCGTTTCATTGGCGGAGTATCTAAATTAAGATAAACTTAATGTATTTATTATTTCTGCAGTACATGTTATGTAAAAGATTCTTACATACACAGAGATAATAAAATTATATCAATCATTCTTCCGTGCAATGATATATGATATATGTTTATAATAATTGTTTTTTATTTCGGTTTAAAACTTATTTTTTTTATTCATATAGTTATTGTGGTTTGATTGTACTTATACACAACATTATGTTCTTTTCATACAATAATTATGTATTTAATATAATTGTGATATATATATGTTACATTATTATTAAAAGCACAAACAGAGTAAAACGGTAATTATACAAAATAACTAACACAGATCGAATTACTTTGACCTTGACATATGTAGTCAAGGACATGATTTTGAGTAACTTTTCCTTATAACTTAATCGGCGGTCGCTACTTATTAAAAAGTTATTAACAAATAAAGTTTGACAAATACAGTAGTTATTTTGAAATAATTTGTTAAAGCAGAGAACAGTTGGTATATAAAACCTACATATTTATATGTGCGATGAATAGTCGTATATAGGTTATTGACGCGCTTTAAACAGTTAAATACTTTTAAAGCAAGTCACTAACCTACATAAAGTCGCTACATCTTGTCGGTATGACAGGTCTCATAACCTGATAGTCGTCAACTTTAACTGTTAATATCTCGCTTCGCGGGGCAGAGCGACACTTTTTTCTGCCAGATTCGGTCGTTTTGTGCAAAAACGCGTCGATTAAGCCTAAGTTCAACGAAATCGGTAAGGAGGCCACTATTCTGCACATTTACCTCACGACTTTCGATGGTGAATATGTCGCAGCCACATGGTGTACACACACACACACACACACACACACACACACACACACACACACACACACACACACGCACGCACGCACGCACGCACGCACGAACGCACGCACGCGCGCACGCGCGCGCGGGGGGGGGGTGCAAGGGGGGCCCCTTGCACCTTTTTTTTTATTTTGACGCAGGGAAATCTTCCACTACTGGGATCCCGAGAGCCAAAGCTCCCGGTTTGCCCAGTAGCCCCCCTTCCGGGAGGAAGACCCCTCAGACCCCGGGGAGGGACCGAGGGGAGTGTGGGATTGCATAGCATGCACATCGCCCACGATACTGCATGCATGCCCTGCCCACTAAAACCCTGCGGGTGTCCTACCTAGCATCTCTGGGGAGTGCCCGGGAACATTGACTATTGCGTCCGGTGCACTCCCCGACGCCGAGCCTATTCGGCTCCCAACAATGAGCCGAAGCTCAATGGCTCATAACCTTTGTATCTGTATGCGGCGAGGTGTGGACACCGCCCACCCCGCCGCTCCTCCCGTTGTTTTGGGAGTATGTTGGCCGACGTCCCGGAATCCCCGCCGGAGCGCCGACCTCCCATCCTCCGGGTGTCCTCCCCGTCGAAGGGAGGCGCCCGGAGGTGCAGTACATCTTTCGCTGCTCTATGCGGGCAGCAGTGCCCCCCGTCGTAACTAGACAGAGGGCGGGCGCGCCCCGCTTCAAGGAAAGCGGGGCCCGCAGATATCCCTACCGGGATGGGTCCGCCGCGAGAACAAGGGGAGTTCAAATCTCCCTGCGGCGGGCCCGTTCTGCCTTCTCTTTGGCGGACATTACCTGACCACAAAAGGTCAGGAATGCCCGCCATTTGTCCTCCCCCTCGACCATCGCCGCCACGACAGCCGGGAGGGAGAGGTCGTTACCGACCGCGTTAATCAGGACACGGCGCTGCTCCGCCCACGCTGGACAGAATTCAAGCGTGTGCTGCGCCGTGTCCCTCTCCTCGTCGCAGTGGTGGCACCGCGTGGTGGCCTCCTTCTTTATGCGACTCAGGTACTCGCCAAAACACCCGTGGCCTGTGAGCACCTGCGTCGCATGGTGCGATAGTCCCCCGTACCTCCGACTGCCCAGCCACTCTGCCAGGCAGGGTTGGACGGCGTCGACGGTCCTTTTGCCGGCGAGAGTCGGATCTGACAAGTACTCTCGCCATCTGGCCAAAAGGGCCGCCCTCTCCTGGAGCCTTACGGCACGACGGACCCTGTTCGTGATTGGGTTCCCCCAGCCCGCAGCCTTTTGGCGCGCCGATGAACCTCGGCGCGCTGTCTGGCCGCAAGCTCTAAAGGGGGGAGCCCGAACAGGGTCGTCGCCGCCGCGTGTGAGACAGTGCGGTACGCCCGTGACACTCTTAGGGCTACCGGGCGCTGCACTCGGCGTAGTATTGCCTTGATGCGCCCGGAGCCCTCCGCCTCTGGGACCCACACCGGGGCCCCGTAGAGTGCCACGGCGTGCACCGTCGCGGCGTAAAGCCGGCGAGCACGGCCACTCGCCCCTCCCAGGTTCGGCATGAGCCTCGCGAGGCTATTCGCCACGCCAAGGACCCTGGGAGCCAGGCAAGCAAAGTGCCCGCCAAAGCTCCAGGTGCCGTCCAACCAGAGGCCCAGAAGTTTCATCTGGGCCCCCACGGCGATACGGGTTCCCTCAACCGCTATGTGGGCCGCGGGTGGCCTTGTCCCCCTGAAGCAGCGGCGGTCATAGAAGAAGACCGCCTGTGTCTTCTCGGGAGCCACCCTTAGGCCCACCCTCCTCATTGCGGCCACCACGCAAGCCACCGCGACGTCGGCCTTGCGTCGGGCCTCCTCCCAGTCGCCGCCCTCGACCCCCAGGAAGGTGTCGTCGGCAAAACCGCTCAACCAACACCCCGCGGGCAGGGCGACGCGCAGGACGGCGTCATACGCCAGGTTCCACAGCAGGGGGCCGAGCACCGACCCCTGTGGAACCCCCCGCACGATGATCCTCACCCTCAGCGTTCCATCCCGGTCTATATAGGCCAATCTCCTGTCCCGGAGATAGCCGTGAACCACGGCCGTGAGGTAAGGGGGGACACGGTGACCCTCGAGCGCCCCCCTTATTACCCTCCAGGGCAGGGTGTTGAAGGTGTTCGCTACGTCGAACGAGACGCCCAACAACACCCCGCCATCCTCCGCCGCGGCCTCCGAGAGGGCCCGGATGCGCTCAATGGTATCCACTGTGGACCTGCCCTCTCGGAAGCCGTACTTGTCCGGCGACAAGTCCGGACCAGTCCGGGACAGGTGCCGAACGAGGCGGTCGGAAATAATGCGCTCAAAGAGCTTGCCCACCTCGTCCAGCAGACAGATCGGTCTATACGCCGAGGGTGAGTCGGCGGGTCGTCCTGCTTTCGGGATGAAGACCAACCTGGCCAACTTCCAATCCCGGGGGAACCGGCCCTCCCTGAGGCACCGAGTGTACAATGCGCACAGGTGTTCTGCCAGTTCCCCCACGGCCAAGGACCATGCCCTCCCTGGGACTCCGTCGGGCCCCGGAGCCTTGCCCGCCTTGAGGCGCTTGGCTGCCTTCGCCAGCTCCTCAGTCTGGACCCCGAGCTCCTCATCCCATTCCACCACGGGTGGGACGGGATTCCCGTCGCTCCTCTCTTCCGGATCGTCCGGGAAGAGGGCCCCAACCACTTCGTCGAGGAACTCCGGGTCCAGGGTCTCCGTCGCTGTGGGCGCCCAGGTTCTGAGTTTGTTCAGAACCATCAGATAGGGGCGCCCCCACGGATCCCCGTCCAGGGCCTGCAGGAGCTCGCCCCAGGCACGGTCCTTGGCCGCTTTAATGACCCGGGAGATGGCCCGTCTGGCGGAACGGTAGCCCTCTCCGGCCTCCTCGTGTCTGTGCGGGTCCCGACTTCTACGGGCCCGAAACCAGACTCGCCTAGCGTGGACGGAGGAGCGCCGTAGCTCGGCAATCTCCTCCGTCCACCAGTACGCCGCTCGACGCGGACGAGGCCTGGATCGGGGCATGCCCGCGTCAAACGCGGTGGCCATCACTTCCCCGATCCACCTGGCTGCCTCGTCCACGTCCTCGAAGGCGTCTGGTGAGGCGCCCTTGTCCCACATCGAGGCCTGGACCGCGGCTTCGAACATGTCCGGGTCCAGCCTCTTTAATGCCCACCTCGGGAAGCTGCGCGCCGCCTCCCGGCGGCGGGCCAGTACCACCGGGGAGGTGACCGAGAGGCTCATCTCTATATAGAGATGGTCCGATAAGGTTTCCACCTCCTCGGCCACCCTCCATCCCGTGATGCGGCGCGCGGCGGGGGGGCTTGCCCACGTAATGTCCACGATGAAGCCCCCCCGATGCCGCACGCAGGTCTGGACGGACCTCGCATTGAGCGCGCAGAGTCCGAGGCCCGCCGCCCATCTCTCAAGGATTCTTCCCTTGGCGTTAGTGACCGGGGATCCCCACAACGCCGACTTGGCGTTGAAGTCGCCGGCCACCAAGACCGGTGCGGGAAGAATCCTCGACACGCAGCCCCAGAGGCTGTCGAGGGACGCCTCGTATTGGGCAGCGCTCACGCTGAGGGATATGTACACCCCCACGACCGTGACGCTGCCCCATTTGACGGAGACAAACCCATCGCCCGCCTCGAGACGAGTGCAGGCGACGGGGGTCTCCATCCTCCGCCACGTAATCGCTACGGAGCCGCGCCGGTCGACCGCCCAGCACGGATGGTCCGGCGGCACGCGGTACGGCTCCGCAGCCACACCCAGGTCATTGCCGCGCTCCGCCATCGTGTGCAGAAACACGTCCTGAGCGGCGCGGCAGTGGTTCAGATTGGCTTGGAGAAGCCTCTGGGCCATTACATGTATCCCGGCCCGAGGTCCTCCTCCTCCTGCGCAGCCTCCAGCCTGCTTTGGTCACGCTGCGTCCTCGCGACCGAGGACTTTTCGCCCGCGTCCTGCGCGGCAGGCGTCGCCTCCGTAGGCGGCGGCGGGCCCCTTGCACCTCCCCGCGCGTGTGTGTGTGTGTGTACACCATGTGATTACGACATATTTATCATCGAAAGTCAAGCGATTAAAAATAACTGCTGTATTTGTCAAGCTTTATTTGTTAATAACTTTTTAATAAGTAGCGACCGCCAATTAAGTTATAAGGAAAAGTTACTCAGAATCATGTCTGTGCACTCGCGACCGGGTATCGTTCGTTGAGCGCGGTGGGCTGGTATAGCCTTGTAAGAAGACCCGGCAGTCAAGGTAATTAGGATCGGTAGGATCGAGAAAACGACGTTTATTCGGATGTGCTGTGTATTGGTATCGACTTTTATTCGTTCGTTACAACGGTACAAAGGCTTCTGAGCGCGAGCGGTATGTCAGCTGAATTTCGGAGCGGTCGCTAGAACGCGCGAGGAAGGGGAAGATAGTTCGAGAAATAACGCGATTATTTTCGAGAAACGGAGCTGGCTTTCGTGGAAATTCGGGGGAACTCCAGGCGCTGACAAGGTCTCGCGCGTAAACACGTGAAACGACAACACGGCGAGGAATGCGGGTCGATGATCGCAAGTTTCGCGATTCCCGAACATACCGCCCGCCTCGAATATTTATATTCGAAACGAGAATTAACACACAGTAATGTGCCGCATAATGTAAAATATAATACAGTTGTTGAATACGTTGATATATGGATACAATAAAACTTAAAGCTAAAAGAACAGCGGAATCTTAAGTCTAAAGAAAATCTTACATCTAACAGCGAAATCTTAAATCTAATTGCGTTTTATACATATTTACATTGGTTTGCCCGAAAGACGGAACGCATTACGGCCGCGAGCCGCCCGCCTTGACCGCTTCTCCTTCGGTTGCGGTATTTATATCGATCGGCAAGAAACAAAGCTTGACGATGGGTCGCTTGTATTCGGAGCGCGCGGTTTTGACGGTGACGACGCGCGTCAGACCATCCTCCCCGGGATGACAAGCAATAATGCGTCCAAGTTCCCAATGACTGGGGGGAGCGAGCGGATTACGCATTAGCACGATCCGACCAACGGTGGCCAGATTTTGGACAACGCGCCACTTCGGGCGTTGTTGGAGCGTATGCAAATAATCGCCTACCCACGACCTCCAAAAACCTTCAGAAATTCGTTGCACTAATTGCCAACGCGAGAGCCGATTCTCGGTTATGTCGAGTACGCTCGGCTCCGGGATTGCGACAAGGTTGGCGCCGATCAAAAAATGACCGGGAGTAAGGGCGCGGTAGTCGTCGAGACTATCGGAGATTGATGTGATCGGTCGCGAATTTAGGCACGCTTCGACTCGGCATAATAGCGTGATCATCTCCTCGCATGTAAGCGTGTGAGATCCTATACATCGCTTTAAGTGGTATTTCACGCTACGTACTCCGGCCTCCCATAATCCGCAGAAATGTGGAGCCGCAGGAGGGAGGAAATGCCATGCTATTTGATCGCCTGCTAATTTGTTAAGAAAATTTGGATCGCGCACGGCGGCGTTACAAGCGGCGGCGAGTTCTCTTTCGGCGCCCTGGAATGTCGTACCATTATCTGAGTACATGCTATGGGGAAGTCCGCGCCGAGCGACAAATCGGGTAAACGCCGCAAGGAAGGCCGCCGAGCTGTAATCGCTTACTAGCTCTAAATGAATCGCTTTCGTGGTCATACAAATGAATAAGGAGATGTAGGCCTTGTGAGCCTTATGACCTCGTCCCTTTGCAGGCCGCACGAGTATCGGTCCTGCATAATCGACTCCGGTATGCTCAAACGCGCGCGAAGATCGATTGACTCTGACGTCGGGTAAGTTACCCATGAGCTCCGCCGGCACCATAGCCTTTTCGCGAGCGCATTTAACGCTTCGGTATAGGACCGCCCGTACGGTTGCCCTTGCGCGCAAAAGCCAGAACTCGGTACGGAGATAAGCGAGGGTAATATGAGGGCCTCCGTGTAGAGTGTTATGGTGAGCGTGCGATATGATGCGAGATAATAACGGATGGGACGCTAGGACGATCGGATGTTTGGTTGACTCGGGAAGATCGGATTTTTGCAGTCGCCCTCCGACTCGTATCAGACCCTCGGTGTCGAGATACGGATTAAGAGCGACAAGTGAACTTGATTTAGGTACGCGTTCGTTTCGTTTGAGACTCGCAGTCTCTTGTGGAAACAAGTCACCTTGAATGGTTTTGAGCCAAAAGATCTTGGCTGTTTGAATTTCGCGTGGAGTTATTGCGAGCGATTGATTGATCTCAGCACCGGTTTTTGGTGTGGAATTGAGGCGAGAGCGAAGGATTCTTGTGAATCGCATAATATAGGCCGTTACGGTAAGCAGCTTAGACCATGAAGAATAGCGAGTCGCGAGATCCCATGGTTCAACACGTGCGACGCAAGCATGTATGACGATGCGGTTTTCGCTCGATATTTCAGCTTCGGTTGGAGACGAGCATGAGGTCGGCCAATGCTCAGGGGATTGTTTTAGCCAGGACGGCCCTGACCACCAAAGGGTGCAATCGGCAAGCTCGCCAGGGCGCAAACCGCGAGATGCGCAGTCGGCGGGGTTGTCCGCCGTCGGAACATGATGCCAGATTGCTGCCGGTAGCAGACTTTGCGTCTTGGCGACTCGATTTGCGACGAAAACCTTCCATCGTGACGGAGGCTGTTTAAGCCACGCTAACACGATCCTTGAGTCGGTCCAACAGTGATGTTGGAGGTTTTGAATGTCGAGATTCGAAAGAACGAAGGACATTAAACGTGCTAGAAGCACCGCGCCGCAGAGCTCTAGTCGTGGCACGCTTAATGTTTTGATTGGAGCGACCTTCGATTTCGCGACGAGAATGCACACGGTAACGGGGCCGTTTCTCGGTACGAGACGGAGATATACGACCGCGGCGTAAGCCTTTGTTGAAGCATCCGAGAACCCATGAAGTTCACAATGAGCGATATTGGGACCGTAATTTGTCCAGCGAGGGATCGAGATGAGTTTGAGACGCGGCAATTGATTGTGATATTCGCGCCATTGTTCTAATAAATCGTACGGCAGCACGTCGTCCCAATCGTGTTTCAATGACCAGAGGCGTTGCATAAATATTTTCGCGACCACGATAACGGGAGTTACCCACCCCAACGGGTCAAACAATTTAGCGATGGTGGAGAGAACCGCCCGTTTGGTCTGCCCTGCATTCGGTGTAGTCGTGACCCGAAAATGAAAGAAATCGCTTTCTGGATTCCACGCGACGCCTAATATCTTTAACGGCTCGTCGACGTGTAAATCCTTGTCACGCGCAAGGCCATGATCGGAAGGATCAAGGCCGGACAGTAACTCGGGACAATTGCTTGCCCACTTGCGTAGCCGGAAACCGCCCTTTTCTAAAAGTGCAATTAGTTGATCGCGAATTTGCAGCGCGAGTTTACGGTTGTTCGCTCCGAACGTACAATTGTCGACGTAGAATTGACGAAGTAATACTATAACGGCCAACGGAAATTCAGCTCCGTAGTCCTCGACGAGCTGTAGAAGTACGCGAAGTGCGAGGTACGGGGCTGAAGCAGTGCCGTATGTAACGGTGAGCAACCGATACTCCGCGACTGGCTCGGAAGGCGACGAGCGCCATAGAATTCGTTGGTAATCTACGTCGCGAGCGTCGATGAGAATTTGCCGATACATTTTGGCGATGTCGGCAGTACAAACGTACGGATGTTGACGCCAGAGCAAGATAACTACGACCAGGTTATTTTGTAGTTTGCGACCGATTAACAAATGATGATTTAGCGAGGTGCCGTTTGATGTAACGCAGGAAGCGTTAAACACGACCCGAAGTTGCGTGGTAGCGCTGCTTTCGCGAAAAACAGCGTGGTGCGGAATGTAATAAATTTGAGAGTTACTCGATTTTGCGTCGGTGTCATTAACCTTGGTCATGTGACCGAGCTTCTCGTATTCCTCGAGGAATTTGCGATATAACGCGGCTTTATTTGGCTCTCGAAGGAGTCGACGTTCCGCGCGGTATAAACTGGACAACGCGGTAGCGCGGGATTCACCAATGTCTATCGGGGGACCGTTTTTGAACGGTAACCGCACGACGTATCGTCCCTCCGGCGTGCGGGAGTGAGTGGCGGCAAAATGCTCTTCGCATTGTCGCTCTTCGGGACTTAAATGGTTTTCGTGAGGGACTTCTTCGATCTCCCAAAATTTACGAAGATCGAGATCAAGGCTTTCGAAGATTGTTCCATGATTAGCATGAACGGAATCAGGGTGGAGGGATCGGGCGCAAGAAATCGGTCCGGAAATTATCCACCCGAGTGTCGTGTTCTGAGCGATGGGCTCGTTATCGGCTCCTTTACGGACGCCTTCTAAAATCAGCATGCCGTACAAATCGGCTCCGATTATTAAATCGATCGGATCAGAGCTCATGGGATTCTTATCCGCCAACGTCAAGTCAGAAATGTGCGCCCATTGGAGCGTCGATTGAGCGCGATTCGGTGCGTACTTTGACGGCGATTGAATTACGTACGCGGTAGTCGAGTATGCAGGTTTGTCGCCAAACGAAGGTGTTACGCGAATACGTGCGACGGAATGCGACAACGATTGCGAGTCTCCAATGCCGGTAATACGTGTAGTTTGTTTTATTTTCGCGAGACGCAACCGTTGAACGATATTTCCGGAGATTAACGTCGCAACGGAACCTTGGTCGAGCAGAGCGCGGGCGTAAACAAAGTGACCTTGTGGCGAGTAAACACGCACTCGAGCGGTTGCTAAAAGTACGGTTGACTTCGGCATTATCGTCTTCGAAATTAAATGAGACGCGATCTCGTTATCGTTGTCGCTGTCTTTTGATGCGACGGTAGGAACGGATTCTACGCTGGGCGATTTTACATCGTCCGTGAAATGTAGTAGGGTGTGATGTCGCTTATGACAAGTTTTACAGGACCGCACGTTTTTACAATCCTTTAGCGAATGATTACGCCCGAAGCAGTTAATACAACGGTTTTCCTTTTTTACATACTCGTATCGCTGCGACGGAGTATATGCTAAGAACGACGCACATTGGTACAATAGGTGCGCGGATTTGCACATCGGGCACGCAAGGTTTGCAGCTGTTGTCGAATGGGAAGCGATCGATTTCGATTTCGACGACTTTTGCGAACCGTCGATGGTTTTCTCGGATTTCGAAGGCGAGATCGCCTCGAAAGCGCGGATACGCGATTCTAGAAATTTATCCAACTCGTTATAGGTGGGATAATCGACCGTTTCGCTCATTTGTAATTCCCATGCTTTCCGGGAAGATTTATCGAGCTTTTGCGAAATCAAAAACACGAGGATATCGCTCCAAGTGTCGACGGGACGATCGAGGTTTTTAAGCGCTTGAACCGAGGTGTTTGCTTTGTCACGCAAATTCTGAAGGTCTTTGAAGGTTTCGGACGCGATTTGTGGCAACGAAAATAACGTTTGCAGATGGCCGTTAATTAAACGACGTTTATTTTCATAACGCGACGAGATGAGATTCCATGCCACAGTAAAATTCGCGTCGGTAATCGCGAGGTGGGTGAGCGCGCTACTTGCATCTCCCGATAGACTCGAGCATAAATAATGCATCCGATCTACATTCGACATAGTTCTATTATCGATAATCATCGATTTAAAGCGATCGCGGAAGCTTTCCCAGCGGTCGAAAGATCCGTTGAAGGTCGGCAGGTTGATCCGCGGAAGCTGAGCCGTGGGACGGAGGATTGAATTTGAAGCGTGACTTACATTAAGGTCGACTTCGTCGTTGTCAGAAACCTTGGCCAGTACCTCGGACATGTAGTCCAGCGCCTCGTCAAACTGGTCCTCGCAGGCTTCAAACTGGTCATTGCAGTAATACGGCAGCTCCTCGGCGGTGCTCACGTCGAGGGATGCCCTGATCTTAGCGTCCAAGTCCCGCGAAGTCGAGAACTTCTCCTTGAGGGCTGCGATTCGGCTCTGCACCACCGCCTTCGTCATCTTGGCTTGACCCAATTTTTTGAAGTTGGATAGAGAGCGAGATATTGATCCCATCAATTGGCTCTGTTTTGCCAGGAGCTCGTCTTGTGAAGATGCCATGGTGAACGGGTATCGTCACTAAGCACTCCGAAAGTCGTATGGTACGATTCGTCTTGACTCCGAATCCGGCTCGAAGGACCAAAATGTGCACTCGCGACCGGGTATCGTTCGTTGAGCGCGGTGGGCTGGTATAGCCTTGTAAGAAGACCCGGCAGTCAAGGTAATTAGGATCGGTAGGATCAAGAAAACGACGTTTATTCGGATGTGCTGTGTATTGGTATCGACTTTTATTTGTTCGTTACAACGGTACAAAGGCTTCTGAGCGCGAGCGGTATGTCAGCTGAATTTCGGAGCGGTCGCTAGAACGCGCGAGGAAGGGGAAGATAGTTCGAGAAATAACGCGATTATTTTCGAGAAACGGAGCTGGCTTTCGTGGAAATTCGGGGGAACTCCAGGCGCTGACAAGGTCTCGCGCGTAAACACGTGAAACGACAACACGGAATGCGAGGAATGCGGGTCGATGATCGCAAGTTTCGCGATTCCCGAACAATGTCCTTGACAACATGTCAAGGTTAAGGTAATCCGAGCTGTGTTAGTTATTCTGTATAATTACCAGTAAAACTTATATTTATAAGCATTCTTGTGTTGACGTTTTTGTCTGTATCTGTTTAAAACAAATATATGCGTTTTGTTCTCATTGAATTTCTTTATTATTCTTTACTTGTAGTTATTGTTTTCAAAATGGGGGAGACCGGGGCGAGATCGACAGTTTTTTTTCGGTGCCGATTTTTAACAACAAAATAAATAATTTTAGTTAAATGTGGTTGTAATATATTTGCTTAATGGTAGGGTACAATAGGATCAGAGTTCGCGTACAGAGTCCGCGGAATACCGGTATAGATTTCTGGAGTCTAAGGAACGGTGTGATTCGTTTCACGTGTAACTCGGTACTGGAATGCCGGAGCAGAGCCGACTCACACTAGCAGGGCCGAATCACGCGCCACGCACGCTTCCACTCCGTGACTATCGAAAGCGCTACGACAATGCGTAGCGCCGACTTATGGGGAATATGTTGTATAATTCTTTCATACATAACAGCTCTTTCCCTTCTCAACGAAGATTCCTTAATCTAATGTGAGACAGGGTCTCCATATCGGGATGGCTCTTTTCTAACGCGTTGGGGACGCGTATTTGACTCGCTCGCGCATATCGTTTCACGCGCAGTCTCCTCCGTCTCCTCCTCGGCTGGTGCCTGAATGTTAGCGCTCGCACCCACTTCATTTGATACATCGATTACCGGTCTTTCTCCACTAACAATAGTTTCTGCTGCGTTGTCATTCGAGTATTTACCTTCAAATAGGTCTAAACCTAATTCCGACGTTATATCATGGGTATCTTGCCCGATTTTACGTAGTTGATTTACATGTCTTTTCCATATCTTTCCATTTTCTAATTTTACTAAGTAATGTAGCTTCCCTAATTTTTTAACCACGGTACCAAAACGCCATTTAATCTTTTTATTTAAGTATTCGCGGGCGGCTATTTTAGCTCCGTCTTGAAAACTTGCCTCACCATCGCACTCTAACGAACCCTCCTTGACCTCAAGTTCTTTTGGCAAAATTAAATCCAGTCGACTGCGTAACTTTCGTCCAAACATCACCTCGGCTGGTGATTTCTTAAGCTTCGGGATTGGAGTTATGTAATAGTGAAACAAAAACTTTTGTACATTAACTTTTACATTATCTTTCGTTATTTTAATTTTGCGTAGCGATTGCTTGAGCGTTTGAACAAATATTTCCGCTAATCCATTGGTAGCTGGATAATAGGGAGTTGTTCGTTTATGAATGATTTGATTTGCTTTAACAAAATCCTGGAACTCCGGAGAAATAAAAGTTGTCCCATTATCCGTTACCAACATCCGAGGGATACCGAATCTCAAAAAGATTTCGCAACATTTTTCAATCGTACTTGCGGCGGTAATATTATTTATCACCAAAACTTCAGGCCATTTTGTATACGAATTTACGCAAATCATAAAGTTATGCCCCAAAAATGGTCCTGCAAAATCTATATGAATTCTTTGGTATGGTTCGTCTGTAGGCTCCCAATGATGCAGTGGCACCGGTTTGGGATTATTTTGAACGCGGTTACATTCTTTACAGCTACGAACAGTTTTCTCTATGTCATTGTCAATACCTTGCCACCAAACGTAGTTTCTACCCAGTCCTTTTATTTTAACAATACCCGGGTGTCCGGAATGTAATTCTTTGAGAATTCTACTTCTTAACCGTTCCGGTATTACAACCCTATCTTTTCTTAACAGTATTCCATTACTTAACGCAAATTCATGATTCTGTAGTCCTAACTTTTTCAAGCATTTACCCTCTTCTAATGCTTCTACTATTTTTGCGAGATCGGCGTCTTTAACCGTTTCTTTCCGAATCTCATTTGCCTTTACCGGTAGCATATTTACAGTTTCTATTGTATAAACATCCAGCGCGTCACAATTTGTGATACCATTCTTTTTAATCGGTAGTCGAGAAAAACCATCGGCGTTGCCATATGATCTTTTTTTTTTCTTTTTTTTTTTGACGCAGGAGAAATCTTCAACTACTGGGATCCCTGGAGCTCGAGTCCCAGGTTTACCCAGTAGCCCCTTTCGGGGAAGACCCCCCCGGCCTCCGGGGAGAGGCATAAGCGGGGGGAGTGTGGGATTGTATAGCATGCACATCGCTCACGATGCTGCATGCATACCCTGCCCACTGAAACTCCTGCGGATGTCCCTCACGGCGCTTGTTTTCATGGGGAGCCCCGGAAAACGCACTGATTCTTCCGGGGCCTCCCAGCGCCAGGCCCAGACTTGGGCACCAACCTGGGAGACGCCGCCGGCGTCTCCCCCGGCTCTTTGGAGCCGTTTCCTGAGACCATCGCGGCGGAATGGGGGGACATCCACCCATACCGCCGCCCCTCCAGCAGGGGTGGGTTATGCTGCGGGCGTGCGGTAAACCCTGCCCGCACGCCCGCACCACCCCCGCGGTCCCTCTTTAGTTCCTTTGGGGGGGGGGACCCGTACGTACGGTCGTTGGCCGGCGTCGCCGACGGCAACGGCCACCTTCCGTTCCGAGGGGGGGCGAAGGGGGGAGAAGATACCTCCTGTGCGCATTAACTGTGCCCTTCTTCCCCCCCCCCCCCCGGCACTGTCATGTGCCTCCTCCCCCCGAAACCGGAATCGCGACGGGGGGGCCGCTCCTGGGCCCGCGCCGTCGTAAAAAATAACGCCGCCGCCGTGGTGGCGGCGGCGGTCTGCGGCGCGGACCCACCCCGTTGCTCCAATCACTGTCACTAGAGGGGGGTGGTGCTTCCCCCTCCTGACGCGTTCGGCCGCCTCTTTCTGCGACATGACTGCGCCGCAGAAGGAGACGAACGCCCTCCATTTGACCTCGCCCTCCTCTCCCCCGGTCACCGCCGCGGCGATGATGGTCGGGAGGGCGAGGTCGTCTCCTACACTTGCCCGGAGGACACGCGCTGCTCCTCCCACGCTGGGCAAAACTCCAGCGTATGCTGCGCCGTGTCTGCCTCCTCCGGGCAGTGATGGCAGCGCGTGGTGCGCTCCTTCCTGATTCGGCACAGGTAATCACCGAAGCACCCATGCTTGATGATCACCTGTGCCGTGTGGAACGTAAGGCCTTTCCCCTTACGCTCCACCCACTCTCCTAGGACCGGCCGGATGGCCTCCCTAACCCTCCTGCCCCACAGTTAGGGGTTCGCGAGGAACTCCTCCCAATCTCGCAGGAGGGTCGCTTTGGCCTGGAGCTTCAGCGCCCTTTTGACCCTCGCCGTGATGACACCCCCCCCCCCGTCCCTGATCGCCTTGGTCCGCGTATACACGCGTGTATGTGACCTGGCGATCATGTGAATCAGGGGGATTCCGGCGAGGGTAGTCGCCCCCACGTGTGACACGGTCCGATAGGCCCTGGCGGCTCTGTTGGCTATAAGCCTTTGGACCGCCGCCAGCTGCCCACCAAGGCGGGCATTGCTGCCCACCTTTTCTTCCCACACCGGTGCTGCGTACAGCAGCACCGAGTGGACCGTGGCCACGTAGAGGCGACGCACGCTTCCGCTGGCCCCGCCAATGTTTGGCAATAGCCTGGCCAAGCTATTGGCCACCGCCCTCGCTTTCGAGACCACGCGGGAAACGTGCTTGCCGAAGCTCCTTCTCCGGTCGATCCATACCCCCTGATATAGGAGGTGGGGAGTGATCGGGACCTCCGTCCCCTCCACCCGGACGCTGAGTCCTCCTGGGGGTGACCCCCCCGCAAGGCGACCATTGTAATACATGGTCGCCTGCGTTTTTTGGGGGGCCACCCTCAGGCCCATCGCCCGGATGGCGCGCACCACGCTCGCCGCCGCCACATTGGCCAGCCTGATGGCCTCCTGCCAGCCCTCCCTGCTGACCCCCAGGAATATGTCGTCTGCATATCCCGTGAGCCAGCATCCTCTGGGGAGGGCCACCCCGAGGACCAGGTGGTAGGCGATGATCCATAGCAGGGGTCCCAACACCGACCCCTGCGGAACACCGCGCTCAACGAGCCTGATCCTCAGGACCCCGTCCCGGTCCGTGTACATCAGGCCTCTGTCCCGGAAATAATCTCCGACGACCCTAATGAGATAGGGAGGGACGCCAAATCTCACCAGCGCCCTCCCTATTACCTCCCAGGAGAGGGTGTTGAAGGCGTTGACGACGTCAAACGACACCCCCAACACCACTCCCCCCTCCTCAATCTCGGCCTCCGTACGGGAGAGGACGCGCCTGATCGCGTCCACGGTTGACCTTCCCGCACGGAAGCCGAATTGGTCGTCGGAGAGACCTCTTCCCTCCCCCCGGGACAGGTGCTGGACGAGACGTTCGGCAATGATCCTTTCGAAGATCTTGCCCACCTCGTCCAGCAAGCACACGGGCCTGTACGCGGACGGGGAGTCCGCGGGCTTTCCCGCCTTTGGCAGGAGGACCAGGCTGGCCTCCTTCCATCTTTTGGGGAACCGGCCGTCACGCAGGCATGCGGTAAAAAGATTCCGCATCCAGCCGGCCAGCTCTCCCGCGGCCAAGACCCAGACCTTGCCTGGGATCTCGTCGGGGCCAGGGGCCTTCCGCCTCTTGACCCCGCGGATAGCCCTCGCCAATTCCTCCTCACTGACTCCCAGGTCCTCCCTCCATTCCGGAACTCTGATTTCCGGAAAAAGGAACTCTCCTCTCCTGTCGGCGGGGAATAGTGTTTCCACCACCCCGCCGACGAACTGGGGGGCCAGTGATTCCGTAAGCGGGGGCGTCCATGGCTTGAGCTTGTCCAAGACCAGCTTATACGGACGCCCCCACGGATTCTCCGATAACGTGGCGAGGAGCTCCTCCCAGGCTTTCCTCTTGGCCGCGAAGATGGCGCGGGAGAGTTTCCGGCGGGCAGAACGCTAGGCCTCCCCCATCTCCCTCTCGTCGAGGGCACCGCGCCCAGCGCGGGCTCTCAACCACCGCCGGCACGCGCGTACGGACGAGCGCCGAAGCTCCCAGGAGGCGGCTCGCCGGGGGGGAAGGGGGCGGACGCGGGGCATCGCCACGTCGCACGCTCGCGACGCGGCCTCCACCAATCGATCCGCCTCCGCGTCCACATCCACCTCCCCAGTCCCCTCGGCAAGTTAGGACCAGGATCGCCGCTTGTAGGCGATCCCGGTCTAATTTCTTGAGGGCCCATCTCCGCTGCGTTTCCTCCGCGGCGCGGCGGCGGGACAGCACTGCCGGAGGGGTGGCCCGGACCATCATCTCTATATATCGATGGTCCGACAGGGACTCTAGGTCCGTGGCCACCCTCCAGCCGTGTATCTCGCGCGCGGAAGGGGGAGTCGCCCAGATGAGATCGATCACCGAGGCCCCCTGCCGGCGCACACATGTGCTTACTCGGCCCGTGTTTATGAGACACAGGCCGAGCCCCGCCGCCTACCCCTCCAGGACGCTGTCCCTCGCGTCAGTGCGCGGGGAACCCCAAAGCGTGGACTTCGCATTGAAATCCCCCGCCACTATGACCCTGCCAGTATGGCATCGGCGGACGCATTCCTCCATATCGTGGAGCGTCCGCTCGAACCTGGCCTGGTCCCAGCTCGGAGGGGTGTACACGCCCACGACGGAGGTGGACCCCCAATGCACCGCCACAAAACCCATCCCGGCCTTACCACGAGTGCACGGGGGGGCCTGTGGCAGTGCCCGCCATGTGATAGCCGCGGAGCCACTGCGGTCCTTGGCCCAGCAGGGGTGGGCTGCTGGGACCCTGTAAGGCTCCGCGACTATCCCCAAACCACACCCGCGCTCTGCCATCGTGTGGATAAATAAATCCTGGGCAGCGCGGGCGTGGTTCAGATTCGCCTGGAGGACTCTTACGGACATTGATCTTCCGTGTAGTCCATCATCGGGTCCTCCGGCACCTCCCTCACCGTTGCCGCCAAAGCGGCCCCTCCTCCGATGTAGCCGGGTCCGAGTGGGGGCTCAGGCTCGTACCGGGGGTCCACCCAACCCTCGGAACCCTCCCCCGTCGCGAGCCCGGCAAGCCACCCGAGAGCGGCGTCCGTCACGGCATTCGTGGCCGCGGCCTCCGCTTTCAGCTCGGCCGCCGCCGCCTCCGCTCCGCCCATGGCCCCCGCGATCTCCCCCTCCAGCGATCTTATGATCCTGAGGCTGAGATTCGCGGGTTCCACCCTTGTTACTCGGGGACCCGTGGGACGGGTCCCCGAGGCTACCGCCGCCGGCGCGGGAGCGCCCTCTGCGTCTGCCACCCCAGCCGAGGGGGGTTTGCTCTTTTTGCCCTTCCCTTTTTTGGGGACGGCGGTTGCACCTTTCCCTCCCCTTTTCCCACCGGAGCACGACTTGCCCCCGATCCGGTGGTCGGAGGGGCGGCCAGCCCGCTCGCAGACCGCGCATTTCGGCGCGGCCGTGCACGAGCGGGCCTGGTGGCCCACTACCCCGCACCGGTAGCAGCTGCAGGTGCGGTCCACATCGTTTTTACAGGTGGCTCGAGTGTGGCCCACCTCGAGGCACCTGTAACACTGGAGAGGGCGCTTGTCGAGCAGTTCGACTTGCGCCCTCACCCAGCCCACGCCAATGTGGCGCTCCTTCGCCACCACCTTCGCCGCCGCCAGCGGGCACCTTACGAAGAAGGTGTTAAGCCCGTCGGGGGCCCGCCGCGGCGGCCCCACCGCGATGCTGGAGGGGGCCACTCCGCCCTTGGCGGCAAGTGCCTCTTTTAACTCCCCCTCCAGCACCGAATCGTCGAGTCCGCTGAGCCTTAGCTCAGCGGACATCGCCGGACGGCCAACGCGGACGCCCTCCTTGCCGGCAAGCAACGCCGACATCTTTTTGGCCAGGGCGTCCGCTTTAGCGCCGCAGTCCGGCCCCGCCACCTCAATACTGAGGGCATTGGTGGCCGTTCTTCGAACATTGAAGGGGGGCTCAATCCCCAGCTCGGGGAGTCTTATGCTCTGCCTCACAAGCAGCATTACCTCCCCGTAGCTGCCTTCGGGCAGGTCAGGGTGACCGCTGCCGTCCTCGGCACCCTGCGTTTTCCCGACCCGCCCGGCCGTGGGGTCGTCGTAGCCCCCCCACCTCCGGCCCTCCTCCGGGACGCACCACCGGTGCCCGGTCCGCTGGCCGCCGCTACCGCAGCCGTGGCTCGCTTCGAAGGAGGGAGAGGCACCCGTCCCTCCCCCCTTCTCACCCCACCGCCAGTCCCGCCGGCGACCGCCGCCGCGTACGACCTTACGGCCGCCCCGGCGGGGGGACGGGGCACAGACGCAGGCGGAGGAACCCGGGGCTGCGGGCCCACCCCGGCGCCTCCCCTCGCCCCCGCCCTCAGCGGGGCCCCCCCGTCGCTCCGACCCCCGGGGAGCTGGCGTTCCCCTTCCTCCCCTTTCTTTTCCTCCTGGCGGAGACGGACGTCCACTCGGCCGCCGCCGTGAAGGGAGGCGGCGGCAGCGCTCCCCCCGCCGGCGCCGGCGTCGCGGGACCGGGTGCTGGGGCAATACGTCCCAGCCTCCGGTCCATCTCTTCCGCCAGCCGACACAGCTGAGAGGCCGCCATCCTCTCAAACTGCCGGAGCATATGATCCCTCAAGCTCTCCATAACCTGAGGAATCGGCTCCGACAGCTCCATCGCTTTAGCGGCGGTGGCCACCCCGCCTACCGCAGCGGCCTCATCCCGAGGGGGTACAGCCCCCTCCAGCAGGGCCCGCCTCCCTCCAACGGGCGGCCTATACAGGGGGGGGGAGCCCTTCTTTTGCGAGCTCCTCCCTGTGTCGCTCGTAGGAGCTCTCCCCCTCACCCACCTCCATGGGCTCCGGGGGAGGCTTCGTCACTTCCTCCATCGAGGGTTTGGCGGTCGGGGCCTTTGGAGGCGGCCGGCCCTCCTCAGAGGACGAGGTGCACAACACCCTCACCCTCTTCCTCGCCGTTCTCTCTTGAGGGACCGACCCCCCTGCAGGGGACTCCCTCTCCTCCCTGAGCTGCTGCAGCTGGCGTTGCAGCTCCAGCACCTGGTTCTGCAGCAGCGCATGTTGCGCTTGCTGCTCCCTCAACTGCTGGATCTCTTTTTCCTGGGAGGAGATCTTCCCCCGCAGGTCCTCCAGCTCCGCGTCCCTCTAGTCCCTGGAGGCCGAGCCCGCCTGCCTTTGGGCCAGGTGCCCGACCGCGGCCGCGATATTCGCCGCGGCCCTATTCAACACCCCCTGCAGGGGGCCCTGGAGGTTGCCCGACTTGTCGATCACCCGGTCGATGTCGCGGACGCCCTCCAGGATGACCCCCGGCAGGGTCTCCAGCGGAGTCAGGCGGTACTCCTCCATCGCCCTCCTCTCGAGGACCTTCCTGTTCCTTGACAGGTCTGCGGGCGTCGATGCGTCTACGACGCCCCGGAAGTCCTCGAAAAGACCGGCAATTTCCCGCCTCTGCTCCTCGAGCCTCTTCACATAGAAGGCCCCCTCCGTGAGCTTACGGCCCCGCGTCTCTTCCGTCTTCGACGCCGGGGAGACCTCCTTGCCCTTCAACTGGAGGATAATCTTGTCCAGAGCCGCAACGTCCTCCTTGGCCCTGGAGAAGACGACCCCCCGCCAGCCTTTCTCTCCCTCTCACCCGTTGCGTCGGGTGAGCCGCTTCTCGAACCGGCGGACGTACCGCTGACCGGTTCGGCGGCGCTGGCTGCCTCTCTCGCCCGCCTCTCCTGCACACTCCTCGGCGCGGGCTTTTCTTTGAGAGACTTCGCGTTATCCGCGAGTCTCTCCACACTCACTTGGGGCTGGAAAACCCCGGACCTCTGTTCGACATTTTTGGAAACTGGTTTCTTTAAATGTGACATTTCATTTTTCCCTTACCTCCTAATATCTTCGTCTGTGTGCCTGTGTGTAAGTATGTGTGCGTGTACACGGGTCCGCTAAGCCCCATCCCGGAGGATCCGGGAGACCCAGGAACGTCGAACGCGCGAAGGACAGTGGCCTCGGCGGTGGCCCCCGCGAAAACGAGCACGGTCCGATCACCAACCGGCAGTACTCGCCCCCGCGAGATTATTCGCCCGCTGGTGGGGCAGCCAGGTCATGCTGGTTTGGCCGACCCGGGCCCCTGTACTATCGGGCGCCCAGGGAATGTCAAAACCCTGTTTAACCGCTGTACCCTCTGCCACGACGCGCGCACGACAACCCGAGCCCCCGGAGGCCCCCGGCGGAAGGCCGCGGACCCGATAGTGAGTGTAATGTGTAGTGTGTGAGTGTGTGTGTATGGTTTGATTTTGGGGTTTTTCTTCCCCTAGGCCGGTTGCTAAAGAGCTGCCGAGCCCGGCCTGCCCGCCCCTCACTGCTGCCAAGGCAGCCGGACCGCCCGGGCCGCTTCGCGTCCCAGGTCGCCTGGCCCCGACCTCGGAATACGTCCGAGCGGCCCAGACGACCCTCCACCCTTCACGGACCGAGGGACCACGTCCCCGGCGTGCACCCGCGAGTGTGGGTTCCTCTCCGCCTTTGATCCCGGACCACGTCCGAGACCCGGGACGAGAAGGGTAATCCCGCTCTCTTTCCCTGGCGGAGCACCGGCGTGCAATGGGTTCGAAGAGCGGGATCTTCCCCTCCCTCTCAGCGGGACGGCATCCCTGCCCGCTTCGAGACGGGGGTACCCCCTGCCCCAAACCCCACCCCGTGGCGCGGTGGAAGGAGCAAGCTCCCCCCTAACGTCCCCGGCCGGCCGGGCGTTTGTAGTCGGGGTCGCCATCCCCTACCGGCGATTGGAGCTGGAAAACCGAGGTTATCCAGACTCCTAAGCGAGGTTGCCGGGCCCCGGTTTTCTGTCTGGGTTTTCCTTCCCATAGGTCGGTTGGGAGAGCCAAGGCTGTCTCTCACGGCCCCGACCGGCCGGGCGATTTTTATAGAGGCCACCTACCTCGCGGGCCCCAGTGACTAATGTCTCTGGCGCCCCCCGGGCCCTCACCACGTGAGGGGTTCCGGTATTGATGAGCTCGGGACCCCGGGCGTGCTACTGCCCGTATCTATGAGGCCGCAAGCGGCCCCATAGACCCCTGGGGGGGCCATATGATCTCCCGTTTTCCTATATTTAATATCAAAATCAAAACCTTGAAGGAAAACCGCGTAGTGCTGCATGCGCATCGCGCTATAAGCAGGTAAGCCTTTGTGCGGATTAAAAATCTGACAATTAGACGCGTCAAAAATGTGAGATTTTCGGGACAATATACTTATTCTGAATCACCCTGTATACTGGGTGTCCTATTTTAAAAGTTCCACCCTCATAACTTTTCAGGATCAACGTTTGAAGGAAAACAACTCGGATAAAAGTTGTATGGTTTTGAGGGGTACATAAGATGGTGTTAATGATTTGACTTTGGATGGTCGTTTGAAGCTTACATGAACGTCACCTTTAATTTCTTACATGGAACCGCCTATATTGTAGTACATCGTTTGAAAGGGCATAAAATAAGAAAAATTTTGGCGCTGACCAGAGGTCGATACGTTGACCCGTTCGGGAGTTATTTATAGTCAAAAATTGACTTTTTTCAACTTTGACCTTAAATAATTGCCGAACGGGTCAACGTATCAACCTCTGGTTTGCGCCAAAATTTTTCTTACTTTATGCCCCTTCAAACGGTATACTACAATATGGGGGTTCCCATTTCAAATTTTTGTGTTGGAGTCCCCTTGGGACACTGAAAAGTTATAAGTAAAACCCCCATATTGTAGTATACCGTTTGAAAGGGCATAAAGTAAGAAAAATTTTGGCGCACACCAGAGGTCGATACGTTGACCCGTTCGGCAGTTATTTAAGGTTAAAGTTGAAAAAAGTCAATTTTTGACCCTAAATAACTCCCGAACGGGTCAACGTATCGACCTCTGGTTAGCGCCAAAACTTTTCTTATTTTATGCCCTTTCAAACGATATACTACAATATAGGGGGTTCCATGTAAGAAATTAAAGGTGACGTTCACGTGAGCTTCAAACGACCATTCAAGGTCAAATCATTGCTACCATCTTATGTGCCCCTCCACACCATACAACTTTTATCCGAGTCGTTTTCCTTCAAACGTTGATCCTGAAAAGTTATGAGGAAGAAACTTTTAAAATAGGACACCCTGTATACAATATACATATCAGAGTTTACCAAAAGTATGGAAACCACTAAATACTTTAAAAACTACGCATTTTAAAAAAAAATGTTTCAGACAAAAGTTGTAGGGTTTCAAGTAACGCATTAAATAGTAATATTAGTGTGACTACAAATAAATTTGTTAATGCCAAGTAAAAATAACTTTAAATTTTTAAACAGAAACCCCCATTTTTAATTGCATATTCTTATAGCTTACCTTGAGAGCTTCTCAAAACACTAAGATAAAATATTTTTTTATTAAATACTTTTCAAGTTACGGAGCTTGAAATCTACGATACCGCCGGCATCAGCGTTACCCAAGATGTACCGCGTGGAGGTTGCACGGTCGGATTTACACTAGCAGAGTTGTAAATAACAATACTTTTGTGATTGAAGTTCTTAATTACTAATTATTTTACATGATTTTAATTTAAATTGAGTTTAAGTACAAATGTTTTTTGGAATTGTAATTAAAGTCGTTCAATTACAAATACATTTTGAAATTGTAATTAAACTAGAATTTTATTACAATTAAAAAAGTAAAAAGAATAATTATTATTTACATTTTCCTAAATTACAAATTTTACAACCTTAATTTACATTTTTTTTTGTGTGTTTGAGTGTTTTAGAGTAAATTCTGAAAGTGGTTTTCATTGACTTCTTGACAGTATGCCAATCTTTGATAGAACGCAGAAATAGCTCTACGATTTGATTCAGCAGATATCAAGGCAGCTTCATCCCTTATTCGCTGCCTCAATTCTTGGATATTTTGAGGTTTTGTTTCGTAAACCTTACTCTTCAGATAGCCCCAAAAGTAATAATCAAGAGTAATAATCACCTTTTGATTATTACGTTTGGGGCTATCTGAAGAGTAAGGTTTACGAAACAAAACCTCAAAGATTGGCATACTGTCAAGAAGTCAATGGAAACCACTTTCAGAATTTACTCTAAAACACTCCAACAAAAAAAAAATGTAAATTAAGGTTGTAAAATTTGTAATTTAGGAAAATGTAAATAATAATTATTCTTTTTACTGTTTTAATTGTAATAAAATTCGAGTTTAATTACAATTTCAAAATGTATTTGTAAATGAACGACTTTAATTACAATTCCAAAAAACATTTGTACTTAAACTCAATTTAAATTAAAATTATGTAAAATAATTAGTAATGAAGAACTTCAATCACAAAAGTATTGTTATTTACAACTCTGCTAGTGTAAAACCGATTGTGCAACCTCCACGCGGTTCATCTTGTGTAACGCTGATGCCGGCGGTATCGTAGCTTTCAAGCTCCATAACTTGAAAAATACTTATTAAAGAAATAATTTATTACAGTGTTTTGAAAAGCTCTCGAGGTAAGCTATAAGAATATGCAATTAAAAATAGGGGTTTCTATTTAAAAATTTTAAAGTTTTTTTACTTGGCATTAACAAATTTATTTGTAGTCACACTAATATTACTATTTAATGCGTTACTTGAAACCTTACCACTTTTGTCTAAAACATTTCTTTATAAAATGCGTAGTTTTCGAAATATTCAGGGGTTTCCATACTTTTGGTAAACCCTGTATATGTATATAAATATATTAAAAACAGATTACTTATCAATTCTCTCATTTCAGCTAGGTAATATCATCTTCTGATCGCCGTAATTGATGCACTAAAATGGATATTATATGAGAATATGATTATAATGTCATTTATGTTAATATTAGTTACTAATAATAATAAATACTGATCTGATTTAGATTTTTTAATTGTTCATATTCCAAATTACATCTGAATAAAGTTATTATTACCATTATTATTATTTGTTAAAAATTTATTTCAATACATTTGAGATGAAAAACCCTATATCATATATTTATTACATGTAATATGTGTTAAATAAATATAATGGTACACATATTTACAAAGTAATATACATAATTATTACAATTATTTAAGTTATTTCCGAATATACGAAATATATATTATTTAAGGTTAAATATTTATAATAAACATTTGAATGTCACTTTTGTATTTGAGCACAGTTTGAAACATCGCGCGGCGGTTGCTTTTGACCCTCAAATGGCGGCGTATCCGGCGTGTTGTCTCATCCACGGTCTTACATACAGGTCTTGAAACGAAGGTGGTAGGGGGGCGGCCATCCCTGCTAAAAATGTCCGATTGCAACCGATTGAAAAACGTTCAATCCGTATGAATCCGGTTTCTTAGGCCGGTATTCATAGTTATTTAAGACCGTCTTAAGTTCAATCTTAAGATGTCATGAACCAATCACAGAGTCGTATTAGCGTCTTAAGACATTACTTAAGACGATCTTGAAGGCTATGAATACCGGCCTTAATCCGGAAATCACAGATTTATAACGATTAAACCGATTAAAAACGATTGAAACGGATTCGTATTCAAAGATGTAATTTGAATCGGTTTTTATCGATTTTAGTCAATCCGTTTCAATCGTTATAAATCCGTGAATTCCGGATTAAGGAACCGGATTCACACCGCGGATTTATTTATTTTAATCGGTTTCTATCGTTTTGAATCGGTCGTTGTCAATCTGTGATTGAGAATCTGTTAATCTGATTGACGGATAGCAAAATATATTATATAGTTTTTTTTAAATAGGAATATTACATTACATATTAATTCTTAAAAAATATATTCCATTAATTATATTCAACAAAATCAATTTTTTAAAATAATTTTTGTAGTTTAGTTTCTAATCTAGCAATTTAAAAATCAATAGTAACTAGGGGAGACCGGGGACAAACGTAACATTTTTTACATTCACGTCAGCTATCAATTACTTTTTAGAGATGTAACAAAAAAGATTATACCTCAAGAAACTCCCATTATTGGTCTATTATTATACCTAGGTTTCAATCTCAAATCATAGGTATTTAAAGAGCTACAGTGACTCCGCAAGTGCGTCGATTGTTACTTTTATCCTGAAGGCCTAGGACGAAAGTAACATAGTATAGGGATGAAAGTACCAGTTTTATTTTTGGGAAAATAAAATAAAAATGATTTTTTTAAATGTAAGATAATTTTTATTATAAAAGTAAAAAAACTAAACAAATAACTTTTTTAAAAAACAAATACCCTAATCTTTAATGTAAGATAATTTTATGCGAATTATGCGTCGTTGTCGTCGTCGTCGGTGTCACCATCGGCGTTGTCGTCGGCATCATTATCGGCGTCGTCGTCATCGGCGTCGTCGTCGTCATCGTCGTTGTCGGCGTCGTCGTCGTCATCGTCGTCGTCGTCGTCGTCGTCGTCGTCGTCGTCGTCGTCGTCGTCGTCGTCGTCGTCGTCGTCGTCGTCGTCGTCGTCGTCGTCGTCGTCGTCGTCGTCGTCGTCGTCGTCGTCGTCGTCGTCGTCGTCGTCGTCGTCGTCGTCGTCGTCGTCGTCGTCGTCGTCGTCGTCGTCGTCGTCGTCGTCGTCGGAATCGTTGACGTGCACCGTACACACCAAATTTTCAGGTGGACGAAGTGTTACTATCGTAGATAGAGTGTCGTGTTACTTTTATCCTCAGACACGTTTTTTGAGATAAAAACATTAGGTAAATATGGAGAATAGTGGCCTCCTCACCGATTTCGTTGAACTTAGGCTTAATCGATGCGTTTTTGCGTGAAACGAAAGAATCTGGCAGAAAAAAGTGTCGCTCTGCCCCGCGAAGGGAGATATTAACAGTTAAAGTTGACGACTATCAGGTTATGAAACCTGTCATACCGACGCGATGTAGCGACTGGTAGCGACCACGAACATGCCCTGCGGCCACATGCGCATGCTCCGTAGCCGCACGCGTATGCAAAAGTGCGCGAATTGAAAACCTATGTATACTTATAATGCATATCGCTTGACTTTCGATGATGAATATGTCGCAGCCACATGGTGTACACACACACACACACACACACACACACGCGGGGGGGGGGGGTGCAAGGGGGGCTTTCGGCCCCCCCTCCTGCACCCCTTTTGCCGGTAGGCAAGGTGGACCTCGCTTTACAACTTAGCATAGGTTAGTGACGCGCTTTACAAGTATGTGCTTTGTATGTTCTTCAACTTACAAAGCGCATACTTATAAGGCGCGTCACTAACCTATAGGTTAGTGGCGCGCTTTACAAGTATGTGCTTTGTATGTGCTTCAACTTAAAACAACCTGTTTTCCCGATGCTCGGATCGTAGCTCGCGGCTTGGTCAGGGTCGAGAAAGAGGCGCGGAGGAAGAGACGAGATAACGGTATCTGATAATTACTGGAAGTTTATTATTATAAACTGAAGTTATTAGATTTACAATATTAGGCGAGGCGACAGCCTCAGTATCGCTGTTACAAATTATAGAAATGTCGCGTTGTTAATACAAGTATTAGTTCGTTTTCACAAGATACGTGCGAGGTGATCGCACGGCGATGTGCGATAGTTTTCCCGAATTTACGTGTTTGGCCTACGGCGGTAGCTGACGGGACGCTTCGTATCGCGGTCGATGGGCGCGGTCGATGGCCCACGTGGGGCGTCGCGAAAAGTGAAAGTAGCGCGGTCGATGGCCCGCGTGGGGCGTAAGTAACGCGTGTAAGTAGGCGGCGCTTAATTTACAGGATTCGCGTAAATACCTGAGAACGGCGCGAGGCGTGTACGGCACGCGGAGCGATTAGGCGTGTATTATGATAGCGCGAGGTGGGTACAGCACGCGGGGCTGCACGGACGAGCGCGTTGAAATGGCGTATGGATACGCGGCACGAGGATCTTGACAGGATGTCAGGATGCAGCGTGTAATCGGGAACACCCGACTGGGAGGAGTCCTCTCCTCCGCAGTACACGTAGACGGCAACCGGGAACACCCGGCAGGACAGAGCACGCTCTGTCCGGTGCACGTCAAGGGAAAGACCACGGCCGGGTACGCCCGGCGTACAGAGAACGCTCTGTACGAAACGTGGACTTTGGCGTGTGCTAAACGGTGGCACTGGTAACCGAGAACTCTCGGAAGAGACGAGTACGCTCAACCTCACCAGTACGACCGGGCTTAGGACAGCGGTGTCGGCGTACGGGAACTCCCGAATAGAGACTGAGTACTCTCAACCTCGTCGACACGGCTGGTGATTGCAAGGAGCAGGATCGGGACTGGAAGTCGTGAGCAGCGGACAGGTCTGGTCGGATTGCTGTCTCACGACGGAGTCTTGTAATTAGGCAAAATCGTCGCCTTTTTATACCCCCCGGGCTCGTTATTTCGGTAGCGGGGGGTATCGCTGACGCGGAGACGCACGTGGCGGGGATGTCGGGCCGGAGTAGGGGCGCCGAGCGCTCCGGCGTCGCGAACGAGCTCGATAATGTTTCGGGCGCTTTCGGATATTGATCCGTTGGTCCCGAATCGATATCCGGCGGCGAGTGCGCCGACTTTATAATGTTTAAAAAAATGTGTGGGGGCATTCCGCCCCCTTTCTTCGCCCGACAGATGGTCGGCCGGGCGGCTCGGCTGGTGGACGGCCGGAACGATGCATTTCTGGGGGTGCATCGTTACATCACCCCCCTCCTATCAGGAGCGCGAATTTGGCGCTCAAACCATCCGCTTAATACTACGGACGGTGCCGGTTCGGTTGAACCTAATATGCCATCTCCCGTCCCTGGACCGGACCTTGTAATGTCGTGATACATGGGCGGCAAAATGAGGTACCAGTACGACGTGTCCGGGTTCCACCTGAACTTGGATCGGCGGGTGCGGTTCTGGGCCCTTGGCCAGGAGGATCGGGGCCGGCTCGCTCGTGCTGGTCGTCGGTGTCCTTCCGGGCGGTGGTGCTGTGGCTGCCGTCGTGGCGGTCGCTGGTGGTGGGATCGCCGGGGCCGTCAGGAGCGCTGGCTTAGGCCACGTGGTTGACGTGACCGTTGCTGTTGCCGTGGTAGTTGTTGGCTTGGCCGGGGTCTTTTTTTGTTTCGGCAGCGGCGGCGGTGGCGACGTCAGCCAGCTCAATTTTTGCTGCTGTTGCCGATCCGATCGCTGTATCGTGCAGCCCACAACCGGGACGTTCTTCCGGGCTGGCGTCTGGCTGGTCGCCTCGGCGGCAGCGGCGGTAACGGCAGCTGCCCCAGGCTTGAAAATCCTCGTCCAGGTTGCCCCGAAGTCCGGATACGCTGGATCGTATTCGATAGGTTCGGCTAGCATCCTCCTCGACGGTGTGCCACCTTGACGAAGGTACCCAATTATTGGGTACCGGGTGAGGAGGCTCCCCTTTGATCCGTTGACCCACTGGGGTAGTACCGGCGGTCCATGACCGTCGGGAGAGCCCGGTGGCGAGGATCGGGGTCTAAGAGCACACCACAAACCGTAATCTCCGTCAGCAGTGAGGCTGGCGGAGACCGGGGGGCCCTTCTCAGGGCCCGCGAGGTGGGTGGCCTCTATAAAAGTCGCCCGGTCGGCCGGGGCCGTTAGGAAGGAGGTCTGCTCTTTCCACCGCGCCACGGGGTGGGGTTGGGGAGGAAGGTCCCCGTTCCAGAGACGGGCAGGGATGCCGTCTCGCCGAGGGAATGGGAGGACCCCTTCCTTCTTTCCTCCATTGCACGCCGGTGCTCCGGCAGGAGGGGGAAGGGGGTATCCCTCTTTCAACCCGGCCCAGGACGTGGTCCTGAGCTGGTTGGAGGAGAGGCCCACACTCGGTAGTTGCAAACCAGGGACGTGGTCCCACGGTCTGCCGAGTGTGGAGGGTCGTCTGGGCCGCTCGGACGTATTCCGAGGGCGGGGCCAGCGACCTGGGTGGGTGACCGCCCGGGCCACTCGGACTTATTCCGAGGTTGGGGCCGGGCGATTTTTCTGGAAGGAGACCCGTCGAACCGCTCGGACATATTCCGAGGTCGGGGTCGGCGGGTCTGGGCGCCGGGTAGACCGGCGGCGAGCAAGGTAACTCCGATGGTCGGGGATCGCATCCCTCCCGAACCCGGCCATCGGAGTAGAAGGTTAGCCAGGGTGCGGAGGTTACCTCGGCCCTGGTTAAGGATTACGTGCCGGTCGCCACGGCGGGCAGGACCTTGGGTGGGGTGCGACACCCTACGGTACCTGTCTGTCCGTGGGGCCCCCCGCGTGGCGGCGCCCGTCACGGTGCCCACCGGGTCGGAGCGGTGGGAGCCCCGAAAGCCCATGGGGGGCTGGGCCTTGATGCCCTCTCCTCATGGGTGTGTAAGGGCCTGGAGTCCCAGTTGCCCTGCTGTTGGCGGGGGGCTGGGGCATAGGGGGCAACCCCGAACCGTGACGGGTAGCGGGATCGAATCTAAAATGAATTGCATTTCTAAAAACCAGGACAATGGAGCTAGTGGGAAGAAGGAGGGTGCTTCTAAGAAGCTCCCCAGGAAGCTTGGCGGGCCTAAGAGTGCTCGGGAAGGGGGTAGAAAATCCTCCAAGGGGGTCGCGTCTAACACCTGCGACCCATCGACGAGCAGGGACGGTGACGCGGTGTTCACCACTCCCTCGCTGGTGGTGAAACTCACGAGGGTTGTTGACGACCCGCGAGGGGGGCCGGAAAAGGCCCTGAAGAGAGCAGATCCCGCGTCAAGGACGGAGTCCTCTTTGGCGAGGTCCGTGTCTTTGGACTCCCTGGTGGATGTGAAGTCAATAGAGATGGACATCTCTGAGGCGTCGGACACCTTAGCCTGCCTCGACCAAGACGGGGAGGTAAAGAAGGCCGCCCTCGCTAGGAGAGAGCGGGTAAAGGAAGAAAAGAAGGCCGCCCTCGCTAGAAGAGAGCGGGAGAAGGAGGAGCAGAGGATTCGAGAGCTCGCCGACCCGTCGGTGCCGGCCAGTCTCTCGAGGAACAGAAAAGCTAAGGAGATCCAGAAACTGGAGGAATTAAAAATGGCTCCTACTGCAGATCTCCCTAGCAAGATTCTGGAGGCGATTCGTACGGTGGACAAAGTCTGCATCACGGCAAAGAGCCTTCGTGGGGTGGACCAAAAGCACTTGAACGAGGCGGCAGCGACGATCACAGCAGCAGTGACACACCTGGTTAGTCGCATGGGGCAGGAGAGCCAATTCGAGAAAGATGCGGAGATGGAGGAGCTCCGCTCTCAGGTGGTTGCGCTCCGGGAAGACAACACCAAGCTACGAGAGCTAGTAGAGAAGGCCCTGCCCCAGAGGGGGGTAGAGTCAATGGAGGTGGAGACGATCCGCGAAGGCCCTTTTCCCGACTTCCCGGTACCCGCCAGACAAAGGAAAGCGAAGGCGAAAGCGAAGCGTCTCATCGTCCCGGACTCCTCGGACGAGGAAGACCAGGCTGAGAGGAGGGAGAGAGAGGCCGCCGAGGAGAACAGGCGGCGGATCCTCGCGCAAATAAATGACGAGGGCATGCCGGCTGTCATCAGGCCCGCGGTCCGGGGAAGGACAAAAGTTCTGGAGGGGGCGGTGCCGCCAAGCGGTGCTGCGGCTGCACCCGCGGAGCAGTCGCAGTGCGGTGACGCGGTGAACCGCCGTTTCGAGAGGCTCGAGAAGATGTTCGCCAGAGTCTTGGATGGCCTGGCGGCCGGGGCTGCCGGACCTTCCGCTAAGGCGGCTCCCCTCCCTGTGACCGGGAGTGGTGCGGCTGTCAAGCTCGACACCAGCGGGAGTCGGGGGCAAGGGTAGGGCGGCCCTGGCGCCAAAGCCCACGTTCAGCGAGGTGGTTAAGGGGACTGCCAACCCAGGCAAGCCCCTGGGTAAAAAGACTCCCGATCCGGCCGCGGGGAAACAGACGGATAAAGTGGCTCGTGCTGATCCTGCGTCGTCGAGGGATGCGCCTGGGGCCTCAGAGGCACAGGGGGCTTGGACGACGGTCCAGAGGAAGGGGAGAGCCGGAAAACAACGGGCCGCTAGCGGCGAGGTTAGTGGTGCCCGGGGGGCCCCCTCAACTGGGAAGCTACCCGCGGCTTCGAGGCCGGCGCCGGCCATGACGGCAACCAAGCCCAAGGTCCCGGCTGCGTCCGGAAAGCCGGCCAAAGCTGGTAAGACAAAACTGCCGCTCAGCGCGGCAGTTACGATCACGAGTGCCGATGGCAACTACGAGGAGCTTCTTCGGGAGGCCCGTGCGAAAATTGACCCCAGCGAGATGGGGTTTACTGCGGGCTTTAGGCCAAAAAGGGCCCAAACGGGGGCCCTCATAATAGAGATCCCCGGGAGAGAGAACGGAGAGAAGGCTGACCTGCTGGCCGAGCGGCTGGCTGGGTTATTCGCGGGACGTCCGGGGGTGAGGATTACCAGACCCGTCAAAACGGGCGAGCTGAGGGTCCTCGACCTCGAAGACTCAGTGACGGACCGCGAGCTGGCGGAGGTCATCGCGAGCACGGGGGGCTGCGGGCCGTCGCAGGTCCAAGTCGGGCCGCTGCGCAGGGGGCCCAATGGCCTTAACACGGCCTGAATTAGATGCCCGCTCGCGGCCGTCAACGCCATTATCAAGGCGGGCGGTAAGCTGCGAGTGGGCTGGTTTGTGGCCCGAGTGCAGGCGCTCGAAAACAGGCCCCTCCAGTGCTTCCGATGCCTGGAGGGGGGTCACGTTCGCGCCCAGTGCAAGAGCGCGGTAGATAGAGGCTCCCGGTGTTACAGGTGCGGCGACGACGGCCACCTGGGCCGGGACTGCGACAAGGCACTTAGGTGCCCCGTGTGCGCTGATCTCGGGAGGCCGGCGGGACACCGAGCGGGGGGCAAGGCGTGCACCTCCGCCAAGAATAAGGCTAAGCCCGGCAAGGCGATGGGTGCCGCCAGACCAAAGCCCTCCGCGGCTGGGAGTGCGGAAATGATGGAGGTGGACGATGTCTCGGGACCTTCCCCCTCGATGCCGGCGATCACTAGGGTGGAAAAAGTAAACATCCAGATCCCTAAGAAGCCGGTTAAGAGGTCAGCACCGACATTCGAGGGCAGCGGGAGCGGAGATGGAGGCCTCTCGGCCCAACGAAAGAAAAAAAATAGGAGCACAACGGCCGAGGGGCAGTCGGCTCTGCGACAACAGTCGCAGCAGCAGCCATCCCTAACTCCCATTAAAAAGCCTACGGACGAGCAGGGAAATATTGAGGAGGATGAGGTGCAGATGGTTCTGCAGTTGACCCCGCTGCAGAAACCAACACCGAACACGACGCCCGCCCCAAGCGGGCAGGAAGAGAAGGGGCTGCAAACAGCGGCAGTGCCCAGCGAGGTTCAAAAGGAGAAGAGAGAGGAGGCCTTCGATGATGGGGAATACTGTTAATGCCTCATCATTGCCTCCTCCAAGCTAACTTGAACCACGCCCGCGCCTCGCAGGATGTGTTCCTCCATACGATGGCGGAGCGCGGGTGTGGCCTGGGAGTGGCCGCCGAGCCGTACTGGATACCGCAGAACCATTCGCTTTGGGCGGGCAGTAGGTGCGGCTCGGTGGCGATAACGTGGAGACAGACGGACGAGCCTGTCGCCTGCTCTCGTGTTGAGGCGGGTGACGGGTTCGTTGTCGTCAAGTGGGGCCGGGTGTACGTTGCGGGGGTGTAAGTCTCCCCCAACGTGGACGACGCCGCCTTTGAGAGGGTCCTGGAAGACCTTTGGGTCCTCCTAACTAGGATCCTGCCGCAGCAGCAAGTCATAGTGGCCGGGGATTTCAACGCCAAATCGGCGCTGTGGGGCTCCCCGGCCGCAAACAGAAGAGGCGGGATCCTTGAGAACTGGACGGCGGGCTTGGGATTGGTCTTGCTAAACTCAGGGAACGTGCAGACCTGTGTGAGGTACCGGGGGGGGGGGGGGGGCCATAATAGACCTAACGTGGGCCACCCCCGCTATTGCCCGCCGGGTGGAGGGATGGAGGGTGGCCGAGAAGATCGAGTCCTTGTCGGATCACCTCTTTATAGAGATGAGTCTCCCGGTCACCCTTCCGGAAGCCCAGGCCCGCCGAAAGGAGGCGGAGCAGCGGTTCCCGCGCTGGGCCCTCAGGAAGATGGATGGCGACATGTTCGGAGCCTCCATCCATACTTCGCTGTGGGCGGACGGGGCGCTGGAGCCGTCAGAGGATGTGGAGGTGCTAGCGGCGAGGATCGGGGGAATCATGAAAGCGGCATGTGATGCCAGCATGCCCCGATCCCGCCCGCATCCGCGCAAAGCGGCATATTGGTGGACGGAGGAGATCGCCGAGCTAAGGCGCTCCTTCGTCCGCGCCAGGCGTCGTTGGCTGCAGGCCAGAAGGGTCCAGCAGCAGCAGCCAAGGCGCATGGAAGAGGCAGGGGTAGAGTACCGCTCCGCCAGGCGGCTCTACTCCTGGGCCATCAAGCGGGCCAAGGACCGATTGTGGCAGGAGCTCCTGCAGGACCTGGACCGGGATCCGTGGGGGCGCCCATACAAAATGGTTCTCGATAAATTGAGGACCTGGGCGCCTCCGGCGACGGAGTCCATGGAGCCCGAGTTCCTAGAGGAGGTGGTGGACACCCTCTTCCCCGACGATTCGGGGGAGAGGGTGAACGGAGGCCCCGCTCCACCAGCCGTGGAGTGGGACGAGGAACTCGAGGTCTCCATGGACGAGATGAGGAAAGCTGTTAAGCGGCTCAAAGCCGGAAAGGCTCCGGGTCCGGATGGAGTTCCGGGAAAAGCCTGGTCCTTGGCCATGGGGGAGCTGGCTGAGCACTTGAGAGCACTGTACTCCAGGTGTCTCGAGCAAGGCCGGTTTCCCCACGCTTGGAAAATGGCGCGATTGGTGCTCCTCCCTAAACCGGGGAAGCCCGCCGACCAGCCGTCGGCGTATAGGCCAATTTGCATGCTGGACGAGGTCGGCAAAATATTCGAGAGAATCCTCGCCGACCGAATCGTCCAGCATTTGTCCCGGACTGGACCTGACTTGTCGCAGGTCCAGTACGGTTTTCGAGAGGGCAGATCCACAGTGGATGCGATCTCCCGCATCATGGTCCTCTCGACAGCCGCGGCGGAGGCCGGCAAGGTAGTGCTGGGCGTTAGCTTCGACGTGGCTAACGCCTTTAACTCCCTGCCGTGGCCGGTTATAAGGGGGGCGCTGCTACATCATGGCGTCCCCCCTAGCCTGATAGCCATAATCAATGACTATCTCCGGGACAGGCGGTTGGTCTATACGGACCAAGACGGCAGAGTCATGGTCAAGGTCGTCGTGCGGGGGGTTCCGCAGGGGTCGGTGCTCGGCCCGCTCCTGTGGAACCTGGGGTACGATTCTGTACTCCGCGTCGCCCTCCTTCCGGGATGTTGGCTAAATGGTTTCGCCGACGACACATTCCTGGGAGTCGAGGGCGACACATGGGAGGAGGCCATCGCGAAAACAAATGTCGCAGTGAGGGCAGTCGTGGCCGCAATGCGAGAAGTGGGCCTCAAGGTGGCTCCCCAGAAGACACAAGCTGTCTTCTTTTATGACAAGTCAATGGGGAAGCCGCCGAGGGCCAGCATCGTCGTGGAGGGAACGCGTGTCCCCGTGGAGGCCTGTATGAAGATCTTGGGCCTCTGGTTGGATGGCACCTGGAGCTTTGGCGAGCACTTTGCTCGCCTAACTCCCAGAGCCAAGGGTGTGGCGAGAAGCCTCGCTAGGCTAATGCCCAATCTGGGAGGAGCGAGCGGACGTGCTCGCCGGCTATATGCCGCGACCGTGCAAGCGGTGACGTTATACGGCGCCCCGATCTGGGCGTCGGCAGCGGAGGGCTCGCGGCGCATTCAGGCGCAGCTGCGGCAGGTGCAGCGCGCCATAGCGCTGCGGGTGTCACGCGCGTACTGCACGGTCTCGCATGCGGCGGCGACGGTCCTGGCGGGTCTCCCCCCATTGGAGCTTGCGGCTCGGCAGTACGCCGAAGTCCATCGGCGTACAAGGGAGCTGCAGCCTGGGGGAGCGCAAATCCTGCCAAGGGCCTGTCGGCTGATAAGGCTCCAGGAGAAGGCGGCCCTGGTCGGACGTTGGCGGGACTATCTCGCCAACGCCGAGTATGGTAGAAGGACCGCTGATGCCATCCAACCCTGTCTAGCGGAATGGCTGGACAGTCGGGGATACGGACTATCGTTCCACGCTGTGCAGGTGCTCACCGGACACGGATGTTTCGGTGTGTACCTGCACAGAATAGGGAAGGAGGCCACGACAAAGTGCCATCACTGCGACGAGGTGAGGGACACGGCGCAGCACACGCTGGAAGAGTGCCCAGCGTGGGCAGAACAGCGCCGTGTCCTACAGGGGGAGGTTGGCAACGACCTCTCCCTCCCGGCCATAGTGGCGGCTATGGTCGGGAACGAAAGGAGGTGGAGGGCCTTCCTGCAATTTTGCGGGAAGGTCATGTCTGCCAAAGAGGAGGCGGAGAGGATCCGACGCGGGGAAAGAGACCCCCCGGCGGCGGACCTCTCACATTAGATTTCAAGGGGCCGGGGTGGTCACTGGTTTGACGGCTACCCCGGCCTCCGCCCGCTGGCCTTTCTAAAAACCAGCAGGGTCAAACGCCGCATATCGCGGCAGAAGAAAGAGCTGTACCTCCGGGTCACCCCTCCGACGAGAAAAACCCCCCGGAGGACGGGAGGTTCGGCGTCCCGGCGGGGACAACGGGGCGTCGATCCTATCCTCCCCCAAAACAATGGGAGGCGTGGCGGGGTGGGTGGTGTCCACACCCCGCCACTATTTAGATTTTTATCAGGGCTCCCTGAGCCAAGAGCCAAAAGGCTAAGGGAAAGGTAGCCCCTTGGGCTAGGCGTCGGGGGCGCTCCGGATGCAATGATAACCAGTTCCCGGGCGCCCCCAAGCGACGCAGAGATGGACACTCGTGGAGTTTTAGTGAATAGGAATCCCACACTCCCCTCGCTCTTTCCCTGAGGAGCGGGGGGGTCTTCCCCCTCCAACACCAGAGGGGGCCGCTGGGCCACATACCGGGCTTCGGCCCGGGAACTCAGCGGTTGAAGATTTCTCCACGTTAAAAAAAAAAAAAAAAAGGTTCGGCTAGCATCGCGTTGATTTCCGCGATGATATCCTGCTGTATTTCATTCTCCGTCGGCGATGTGTTCATCTTGACGAATGCGAGCTGTCTGAACCTCTCGGTGCTCTGTCTGGCGGCTCGGATAGTCTATCGTCGATTCTCGAAAACTTTATCAGCTGGAGGGGATGTTGATATTTACCGCTCTTTTGTCTCATCATCGTCCTCGGTGATCGTCTCATTATTATTGTCACCGTTCTCTGTGTTTGTATCATTGTTTTCTGTATCGGGGTCGTTACTGTTCTCGGCGTCGACGGGATCCTCGTTGTCTTCGTCGTCACTGTTTTCGGAGCTGCTCGTGTCATCGTCCTCTTCGGCTGGTGGGGCGGCTGGCGCAGGTTTCAGGTCTTGAACGTGGATATGGCGAATCCACTTTCCGCCGCGATCTCGTAAAGCCACGATTACTTCGGCGCAAGTTTCGCGTTAAACGCGGCGGCTTTGTTGGAGAGTGGGTATTCGCGTTTCCATACCCACTCCCCTATTTTCGGCGTCCACGGGCGGCGCCGTAAATCGTAATATTTTTGTTGTCTTTGAAAAGCACGTGCGAGATGGATTCGCGTGAGCTCGTGGGCTTCCTCGAGGTGCCGGCGTCTTACATCAGATGGGGGAGCGGCGCTATTCGGGGCGGTCAATCTTAGAGCAGTTGAATATTTTCAGTCAAAATGTTAAGTTTGATTGCATGGACAAAAGCATATAAAGACTGATAATTTTTTTTTTTTTTTAGTTGCTACGTAATTTTATCTGTGGATAATATTTAGTTTGTTGTTTGTATGCTTTATAAGTTGTTGTGCACTAAAAGACTTATATTAAACGTTTTGTTTATTTAAATTTTTTTAGTTTATTTTGTTTTTAATTTTATTTTCTATTACAAATAAAATAAGCATAAAATTTTTTTTTGCTTGAAAATAAACTTTTATTTATAACTTTAAAACGTATTAACGCGTTTTATAATTACAAATATTTTGTTCAAATGTATTAAAATTTTTACATTTATTTTATTACAACCAAAACCAAAGCAAAAGTGATATTAAGTTTTATGCATTGTTGCCACTTGTTTTACATTAATTATATGTTTAATTCAGCATATAGATATGTATTTATATTTGTACTTTTGATACAGAAATAAAAAAGTAAAAATTGTACTGGATATAGTATTTATTTGTATAACGTATGATACATAGATCCCACATGTATACGTTCATATTGCCATGTAACTTCACCTGCGGATGATAGCAAATATTCAATTAAAATGTCTTTTTGCTCGTATGCTTCGCGAGTCGCCCTATGTGCACTGCAAGGCCTTAGACGTTCTATTCCTTCGTTTTCATCTCTCCATCTTCCCGGTATTACTGACCTCTGTGAAGTTGGCCGGACAACTTCAACGTATCGAACTTTCATTAATTGGTATCGATTGGTGGTCGTTTGGTGGTCTTTGGTAGTCTAGTCAGATCGTTTGGTGGTTAGTCGTTTTTTTGTAAAATAAAAATAAAATTTTGGGTGTGAAGTTAGCCGGACAATTTTTATTTTTCAACCAATTTAACTTTATTATAGCTCATTCGACACAGAATCGTTTGGTGGTCACAAATATCCAAACTAGAACGTTTGGTGGTCAACCGTTTTCCCGGAAAATAGAAAAAACTGTATGTGCATAATGTCGGAATATAGTATCACTCCGCGCCATTAGCCGGAAAAATGATATTTATCAACCAAATTGACTTCGATAGGGCTCATTCGACGCGGAATCGTTTGGTGGTCACGAATGTCGTCATTAAAACGTTTGGTGGTCAATCGTTTTCCTAAAATAGAAAAAACCGCATGCCCACGGCATTGGTCGTATGACTCCGTGAAATTAGCTGGATAAATTATATTTATCAATCAAATTGACTTTGATAGGGCTCATTCGACGCGGAATCGTTTGGTGGTCACGAATATCGTCATTAAAACGTTTGGTGGTCAATCGTTTTCCTAAAAAATAGAAAAAACTGCTTGCCCACGGCATATTGGTCGTATGACTCCGTGAAATTAGCTGAATAAATTATATTTATCAATCAAATTGACTTTGATAATAGGCTTATTCGACGCGGAATCGTTTGGTGGTCACGAATATGGTCATTAAAACGTTTGGTGGTCAATTGATTGATAAATATAATTTATCCAGCTAATTTCACGGAGTCATATGACATACGACCAATGTTAAGATAGTAATGTCATTCCTTTTCATATAGTGTTCTATCTATTTGCTTTATGTAATCCTAGTTCTAAAGTTTCGCGTCTTTACTTTTATACAGTTGGTACTACGTTCGTTTCGTTCTGTTCGCTCGTTAAGAAATGATAGTCACGTTATATTGTGGTCTCAGCATATTGTATAAAAGGCCAAATAAATAATATTCATAACATAAAATAATACAAGAGTCTCGTTACATCGTTTGCGGAAAGCCTATTAAACAACAGGTTATGGGCCCGGGCTACAGGATTGCAGAGAATATCTAAGATACATATCATCGAGGTTAAGTACGATATCCCAAATGGCTCAGAATACAAGTAAGAGTAATTTCTACAATATTGATCCACTGAACGGCGAAAATTATGAAGCCTGGAAATTTAGAGTTAAAACAATATTGATTGAGCATAATGTAGAAGAGATGATAGCCGTTAGATATAGCGATGAGAACTATGAGACTCAGAAGCAAAAGGAAGAAGCAAAAAAGAAAGAGAATAAGTGCAAATCTATACTTGTACAATGTATAGATGATACGCAAATAGATATAATACGAGACAAGACAACAGCGTATGATATGTGGATAAGTCTGCAAGATGTACACGAGAAAAGAAGTCTATCCGGAAAGTTATTCCTTCGAAGAAAATTAATGTCTATGAAGATGAATGAAGGAGAGAAGTTAGAGGATTTTCTATCAAAATTTGATCATGTTCTATGTCAGCTGAAATCATCAGGTGCTGAAATAAAAAAAGAAGATGCTATTTGTACGTTACTACTTGCATTACCAAAATCATATGAAACAGTGGGGACGGTTCTTGAGAATATGGCAATGGAGACATTGGACATGAATTATGTGAAGACAAGATTAAGGATAGATTCTGAGAAGAAGAGAGAAAAAGATGAAGATCAGAGTGAACCTACGAAGCCAGCTGCATTCAACACCAACAAGTCAATAAGATGTTACAATTGCGGTGAAACTGGACATATTAAGAAATATTGTAAGAAGCCATCTCAATATCAACCGAATTATCAAGGCAACACATTTAGGGGACCACAAAACAGAAGAGGATTGAATCACACAAACAGAGGAGGTAGAGGCTATCGAGGATGGAAAAACCAACCAAATTATAAACACGCTAACAGCAATCAACAAAGAAGAGGACATTATGCCGAAGCGGACAATACGCGTGAAGATAGTATATGTTTTTTAAGTAATAGAGACAGTAATACAGAGGCAGTAAGTAATGAAAATATTTCGTTTTTCGTTGATTCGGGATGTACTGATCATTTAGTAAACAACAAAGAATATTTCAGTGATTTTATGAAATTAAATAAACCAATAAAGATAGCAGTTGCCAAAGACAAAAGTTATTTAGAAGCAGTAGGTGTAGGAAATATCAATGTTCAAAGTTGTGTGAATGGCAACAAAATCAAATGTACTATTAAAAACGTTTTTTATGTCCCGAATTTAAAGAAAAATCTATTGTCAGTTAGAAGACTAGAAATGTTTAATATAAGTGTAATATTTGAAAAGGGTAAAGTAAAGTTGTTCGATGGAAAGAGAATAATAGGCTTAGGTAATAGAAATAATCTATATAAAATATCTTTTAAAGTTTTCAAAAAGGAATGTTTATATATTAATAAGGAAAATGAAGAGACTAAATTATGGCATAAGAGATATGGTCACATAGGTTACTCAAATTTAAAGGTATTAATAGATAAGAATATGGTTGATGGCATTGAAAATCTAAAACCAAGTAAAGTAGAGTTTTGCGAGTCATGTGTAAATGGTAAAATGACGAAGTTACAATTTGGAAAAAGACAGAAAAGTAAAAGTATCTTAGAAATAATACATTCCGATGTTTGTGGACCAATAAATCCAATATCACATGATGGAGATAGATATTTTGTTTTGTTTATAGACGATTACTCAAATTTTGTTTGTGTATACATGATTAAAAATAAAAGTGAGGTATTTAGTAAATTTAAAGAATATATACAAATGGTACAAGCTAAATTTAATAAACGAGTATCAGTTTTGCGATGTGATAATGGTGGAGAGTATGTTTCAAAAGAAATGATACATTATTGTAAAGAAAATGGCACTTTTATAGATTATACAATACCATATACTCCTCAACAGAATGGTAAAGCCGAACGTTTTAATCGTAGTTTAGTAGAAAAAGCTAGATCGATGATAAATGATTCAAAGGTACCGAAACAGTTTTGAAATGAAGCAATAAGAACAGCGGCGTATATTTTAAATCGTAGTCCAAGTGCAAATCTAGAGTTAGTTACTCCTGCTGAAGTATGGTATGATAAGAAACCTAATGTTACAAATTTGAGAGTTTTTGGAACAGTAGGGTATTCATATGTACAGGATCAATTTAGAAATGTTTGATAAGAAAACTGAAAAATGTATAATGATTGGATATGTAAACAATGATTATAGAGTATGGAATATTGAAAAGGAGAAAGTTCAAACTTCTAAAGATGTGATATTTAATGAAAACATGTTCTATTATAAGCAAAATCATAAGAGAGTAGGATTAGATGTAGGAAATAATGACAACGAAGATGAAAATGATGTAGGTAGTAAAGGTATAAGTAGTAGAAGTGATACAGAGTCAGAAAGTGAGGAATTACAAACTGCAGAAGAATTAGAAACTGAAGATTCAGAAAATGAAAAATTAAAGGCTAAAGAATTAGAGACACAAGAAAAGATTAGAAGTAAAAGAAATACAAGATTACCAAAGAAATTTGATGAGTACGAGATATATATGGCTTATAATGCTGTATCTTTTGTAGAAAATGTTCCGAATAGTTATGATGAATTAAAGGATAGAGCAGATAGAAGTTTGTGGGAAGGAGCAATGAATAGAGAAATAGAATCTATAGTTAAGGCAAATACATGGAAATCAGTAGTTAAACCTAAAGATGTGGAAGTATTGGATACAAAATGGGTATATGCATACAAACCACTTGAAAAGGATAAGCGAGATCAGTACAAGGCTAGATTAGTAGTAAGAGGTTTTGCGCAAAAGGAAACATTCAATTTTGATGAATTATATTCACCTGTTGCAAGAATGTCCACTATAAGAACTTTATTAGCTATAGAAAATCAAAGAGAATATTATTTTATACAACTAGATGTTAAGACTGCTTTCTTGAATGGGGAGTTAAAAGAAAACATTTATATTTATCCACCCAAAGGCATTGAATGTAAGGATGGTCATATACTCAAGCTAATCAAATCACTGTATGGGTTAAAACAGTCGTCTAAATGTTGGAATGATAAAATTAATGGTTATTTAGAAAGTCTGGGTTTTGAAAGATCAAGTAATGATTATTGCTTATATATAAATAAACATCACATGGTTTACTTATTACTGTATGTTGACGATATAATATTAGCCGGTCCAAATTTAGAGTATATAGAATTTTATGAAGAAAAACTAACTCAAGAATTTAGTGTGAAAAATAAAGGTGAACTTAAAAATTTCCTTGGGTTGGAAATAGAATATGAGAAAAAGAATGGTATACTAAAGATTAACCAAAGGAGATATACAGGGTGTCACTTAATTCGCGCCCACTATTTACACAGTAATGTTCCTCATGAAAAACTGAGTCGAAAAGTCCTGAATCATTTTTTTCGAATTATGCTTAGAAAAGTAGTAATTATTAATTAAAGATTAGCCAGTCAGCATCGCTTTTTAAACGGACGTACGTTCGCGAGCCGCGCATCTACTAGTATGCGTGAGTGAGCCGCCGCGCCGTCGCTCGCTCCGCCGCGCGCTCAATTCAGATCAAGATTTAACCGCGGCTGTAAGAAAACTGTAATCTTTTATGTAAAAATACACACACACACAAATCATTTTACAAGTTGTTCTTTCTGTTGATAATATTGATCATTCCAATGTAATTAAGCTGTTCGACACAAGATAAGCAGAAATCATTAATGTCTCATGCAATCCGTTTTATGATACGCACGTTCTATGAAATTTGCTTACATTGTTTTGACATCTAGTCAATATTTCTGTTAATTTGACGAATATGAAATAACAGGTGATATTGCTTCGTTTTTTCTGAAAATCTAAAAATAAAAAGTTTAGTCAATATAAAATCAAAAAGAGTTGATATGTCTAGTCTCATATCTTGAGTTTATTTACTACTTACAAGTAAAATAAAAAGTTTAGCCAATATAAGACTTAATGTAAGGAGGAAAACCAGTGTAACAGCTAAAGAAAAAGCTATTTTTAATTATTTTTTTCTGAGAAATAATTGCTTTTTTTTTTCAAATCACTTTATTAACATCACAATGTACATAATGTAAACTACTTCTTGTAAAATTTTTGTTAAAAAATATTTATATTTATCGCTACAATAGCTACAATAGTGTTAGCGGCTAAAAAAATTATTATGTTGAACGGACGGGCGCATGCATAGCGGACCAACGGAAGTTCTGAAATAAAAAAACAAGTATGTTCTTAAAATATGAGACAATAGCTTCAGTTGTACACACGGATTTAAAAAAAAAATAATTTGTTACAAAATGGCAAACTTTAAAAAAAACGGTTTAAAAATTGGTGAAAAATTGACTTGTTTCTTAACGTTACAAGAACAAATTACTCAATAAAAAATTCCGTACGTACAACTAAAGCAATTATTTCATATTTTAAGAAAATACTTGGTTTTTTATTTCAGAACTTTCGTTGGTCCGCTACGCATGCGCCCGTATTTTTTTCAGGCGACTTAGGCTATCGCAGCTATGAATATTAATTTTTTTAATGAAAATTTCACAAAAGTAGTTTAAATTATGTACTTTGTGATGTTAATAAAGTGATATGGGGAAAAAACAATAATTTACCATAAAAAAATCTTTAAAAATAGCCTTTTTTATTAACTGTTACACTGGTTCCCCTCTAAGAGAGTTGATATGTCTTTAGTCTTAAATCTTGAGTTCAATTACTGCTTAGTACTAATGTTCTTATTTAGAGTCGTCTGATTGATATGATATTGAAGGAGTGATTTCTGTGAATCTGTACAATGTTGCTGATAATTATTTGTAGTGGTATTTTAAGAGTATTAAAAATAATTATCTAATTATTATTGATATGTAAGACTGCACTGGCGGATTCTGGGGGGGTTGGAGTTAAAACCCTCTTTCCAAATAAAATAAATCATAAATTTGTTGGATCTACATTGATGTAAAAAAAATATTGCAACACTCAATTTATATCAAAATTTTGCGTAATTTCAAATAAGCATATTTCCGCGAAAAAATTGTCGTATTTAATATTTTTTCTTATTTTAAAGGACTCTACTTTAAGAAACTTTCGTTAGATTTTGATTTTATCCTTTTCCCCTCCCGCTATCTCCACAAGTAAGGACGTGTTTTTTCTCCAAAAAATTGCTTGACGCACTCTACGGGGTGGAATAGATTTTTTTCGCAAATGTCATGTCAACTATCGTAAAATATGGTTTTACTTACAAATTAAAAAAAATTAAGGTTTATATGATTTTTTCTCGTGGAGTCACGGCGTATCAAAGGAGAGTGGGTAAAATAGGCCGATTTTTGCTTAAAAAATGTAACATACATGTAATCTTACGTTCTTTGGGTCGCTGAATACGACTTAATTCGTAGTCAAAATTTGCTTTAAAGGGGTCGAAATAAATTACTTTAAAAAAGTGACTTATTTCGAACCCTTTAAAGCGAATTCTGACCACATTTCCACGGGTTTAAACGGATAAAAATACTATCTTCGTATTTAGCAACCCCAAAAACATAACATTATACGTTATATTTTCAAGGAAAATATCTATCTATTGTAACTTTTTAACCACCCTCCTTTGATACGCCGTAACTCCACGAAAAAGAAATTGTACGGACTTTCTTTCTTTTACTTTGTAGATAAAAGTCCTTATTTTACAATACTTATTATGACATTTGCAAAAATAATTTATTCCAACCCGTGGAGTGCGTCAAACTATGCAATTTTTTGAAGAAAAAACACGTGTTTACTTTCGAAGCGATGGCGGAAGAAAGGGAGAATAAAATCAAAATTTAACGAAAGTTATTAAAGTAGAGACTGCCCTTTAAAATAGAAAAATTTTTTTTTTAATATAATTTTTTGCGGAGATTTACTTATTTGAAATTATGCAAAATTTTGATATAAATTGACATTGAGTGTTACGATAACTTTTTTGACCAGTGTATTTTAAAAAAGCAAAAATTCATTAAACATTAAAGCAGAACCAGAAGTTTCACTACGTTCTTGTCGTTGATTTTGGAGTAAAAACTAAGCGTGATACTAGCAATAAGAAAAAATCAAACCAAATAATTTTGTCGACCCCCCCCCCCCCCTCCCCATGATCGACGTTAGGATTTGCTTGTGGTTATAGTTTTTATCTGATAAAGGGGGGGACAAAGGTAGGGAGAAGAAAAATAGTATTTATTTTGTTGCGACCAATAAATATTCAAACGTTTTGAAAATTTTGTAGCCCTGAAAAGGGCTGTTGTGTAGCTCTAAAAAGAACAGTTTAATTTAATAATTGCTCGAAATGAGCACCGCCCGCTTCGATGCACGCCTCTGCACGTAGAATAATATTTTCTCTAGTGCGTCGTAGCATCGCCCCGTCTATGTCTTCCACCGCTACCATTATTCTGGCTATTGCATCCTCCGGTGAGGCAGGTGGTGTCGAGTATACGGTTTCCTTTAGATGACCCCAAAGGAAAAAATCCAACGGCGTCAAGTCAGGTGATCTGTTAATGCATAACATTATTTACATACGTCGTACTTTCTTCTTTCTTTTTTGATTTCTTTTAAATTATATGAATAATAATTGTGCATGATTTGTACCGTGCGGGCCATCTTATCGGTCCGTACTGTGCTATCCATCTTCCGGGATAATGCTCATTTAAGTAACGCGTAACACGTCGATATCCGTGAGGAGGTGCCCCGTCTTGTTGGAAATACATAGCATTCCTCTCCATTAAAGGGACATCCTCCAAAAACTCCGGAAGCAAATTTTCTATGAAATCCGCATAATTTTCGCCCTGTAAATGAAATGTATTTATTGCGTATCAATCATATATTATTGATCATTACTTTTCGAATTTTATACTTACGGTCAATCTATCCGGAAGGAGACTGGGTCCTATTATACGATCTCCCAGGATACCCGCCCATACGTTTAGTTTCCATCTCCGTTGGAAACTTCGCGTACGTGTAACGCGTGGGTTAATAATGTCATAATAGTGAGAATTATGACAATTGTACATACCCATACGCGTAAATAAGGACTCATCGGTCCACATTATGTTCGCCAGGAAATTCTCGTCGGCTTCATTGTTACGTAGAAGCCAACGACAAAAATTTACTCTGGCTCCGTAATCCTGTTCGTTTAATTCTTGTACCGTATTGTAATGATACGGGTACAGATTCTCTTCTTTCCATATTTTGTGTATCAAATTATGCGACACACCAAATTCACGCGCTACTCTACACGTACTTGTAGTTGGATCTTGCTGGATCATTTCCAATACTTCCTCCTCCATTTCTACAAGTCGCACGTGACGATTACGCCCAGCGTTTACTCGCGGTTTTGGTAATAACAGCGTTTCGTCTTCCCGAATTCTTCGATCAAGTCTTTCGAAAACTTTTCGATCGGGATGTACGCGATTAGGATAGCGCTCTGCGTATAAAGCTGCTGCACGCGCACTGACACAATTTGCTTCACCGTAAATAAGATACATATCGGCGTATTCATTATTCGTATAGCGATAAGCCATTTTTGCTACGTGAATAGCACTCTATGAGTGACATGATGCAGATAAACAAGAGAATATTTTGATTCATGATATTTTATTTGTTTTATTTCGCAGTGATGGTAACACAAAAAAATTAAAAAATGGGCTACTTTACCGATAGAAATAATTACAAATTGATAAGCAAATTGATGAGGCCAAGGAGAATTTTCCTGGCCAACATAATGTTTTTGAAAGACTAGATCGAAGAATTCGGAAACATGACTCGCTGCTATTACCACAACCGCGAGTAAACGCCAGTCGTAATTGTCACGAGCAACTTGTAGAAATGAAAGAGGAAGTATTATAAATGATCCAACAAGATCCAACAACAAGTACGCGTATAGTAGCGCGTGAATTTGGCGTGTCGCATAATTTAATACACAAGACATGAAGAAGAGAGAATCTGCACCCATATCATTATAATACGATGCAAGCATTAAACAAACAGAATTACGGGGCCAGAGAAAATTTTTGTCGTTGGCTTCTACGTAACAATGAAGCCGACAAAAATTTCCTGACAAACATAATGTGGACCGAGGAGTCCTTATTTACGCGTATGGGTATGTACAATTGTCATAATTCTTATTATTATGACATCATTAACCCACGCGTATCACATACGCGAAGTTTTTAACGTAAATAGAAACTGAATGTAACAGTCGGGTATCCTGGGAGATCATATAATACAACTCATTCTTCTCCCGAATAGATTGCCGTAAGTATAAAATTCAAAAAGTAATAATCAATAACATGTATTGACACGTCTAAATAAATACATTTCATTCGCACAGCGAAAAGTACGCGGATTTTATAAAAAATTTACTTCCGAAGTTATTGTAGGATGTCCTTTAATGGAGAAAAATTCTATGTATTTCCAACAAAAACTTTATCACTGATATGGACGGGTTACGTGTTACATAATCGAACATTACCCCCGACGATGGACGGCACAGCATGGACCGATAAGATGGCCCGCACGGTACAAATCATGCACAATTAAAATACATAATTTAAAAAAAGCAAAAAAGAAAATACGACGTATGTAAATAATGTTATGCATTAACAGATCACCCGACTTGACGCCGTTAGATTTTTTCCTATGGGGTCATCTGAAGGAAACTGTGTACTCACCCGCCTCACGGAGGATGCCAAGGTAATGGTAGCGGTGGAAGAGATAGACGGAACGCAATGTGCTACGCACTAGAGAGAATATTATTCTCCGTGTAGAGGCTTGTATCGAAGAGGGCGGTGTTCATTTCGAACACTTATTAAATTAAACGCTTTTTTTTAGAGCAACACAACAGTACTTTTTAGGACTACACAACAGCCCTTCTTACAATTAGAGCTACAAAGTTTTGGAAACATTTGGACACTTATTGGTCGCATTAAAATAAATACAATCTTTGTCCTCCCTACTTTTGTCCCTCATCAGAGAAAAACTAAGTTGCTTATAACTATTCTTAAATATCAATAATAATTAAATATTAATAATAATTAGATAATTACTTTTAATACTCTTGAAATACGACTAAAAATCATCATCAGCATTATTGTACAGATTCACGGAAATAAGATTTATATTTACGATATTGAGGGAGTGTCATCATGAATCAGACGGCTCTAAATACGATTCATTAAAACATTAATAATAATTAGTAAACCTCAAGGAACGTCACACGTCTATTTTTCTCTAATTTTGTACAGTTTTTTCTCATGTCAAAGTATGAAAAATTTGTCATTACTTTTAGCTCAAATTAATTTTTTTATTTGTTGTATTTTTTAGTTTTACACAAATACACGACTTTACACATACTTAAAGCAGTATTAATGATTCAACTCGATTTTTTGAAACTCGGCACACAAACATTAAAATAATAATTTGTTCTTTTTGTTATCTCCCATTGGGCGTTAGGCAGTTTTGAGGGTAATATCTAACAATTCTTCAAATTCTTCTCTATTTCGATACAAGTGGTTATGTAAAAAAAAGTTAAAAAAAAATATGTAATGTGCAGATTTTGGTATTACTAATTACGAATCAAAAGTTAATTTTACAAAAATCGATTCTAAAATTGATTCTAAAATCTGCACATTACATATTTTTTTATTTAACTTTTCTTTACAGAACCACTTATATCGAAATAGAGAAAAATTCGAAGAATAGTTATTACCCTTAAAATTGCTTAACACGCAATAGGAGATTACAAAAAAAAACTAATAAACTATTATTTCGATGTTTTATGTGTGCCGAGTTTCAAGAAATCGAGTATAATCATTAATACTGCTTTAAATATGCGTGTAAAGTCGTGTATTTGCGTAAAACTGAAAAAATACAAGAAAAATCAATTTGAGCTAAAAGTAATAACAGATTTTTTCATACTCTGATGTGACAAACAACTCTACAAAATTAGAGACAAATTGACGTGTGACATTCCCTGAGGTTTACTTGTAAGGCAGTAAATGAACTCAAGATATGGGACTAAAGATATAGGTATCAACTCTCTAAAATTTAGGTCTCATATTGACTAAACTTTCTATTTTTAAATTTTTCAGAAGAAACGAAGCAATATCACCTGTTATTTCATATTCGTCAAATAAACAGAAATGTTAACTAGATGTCAAAACAATCTAAGCAAATTTCATAGAGAACGTGCGTCTCATTAGACGGATTGCATGAGACATTAATGATTTCTGCTTATCTTGTGTCGAACAGCTTAATTACATTGGAATGATCAATATTATCAACAGAAAGAACAACTTGTAAAATGATTTGTGTGTGTGTGTATTTTTACATAAAAGATTACAGTTTTCTTACAGCCGCGGTTAAATCTTGATCTGAATGGAACTAACGAATTGTAATCTGAAAAGATGCTTTTAGCGTAGGGAATATCATGCTTATTGCAAAGAGTAATTATTAATTATTTCGTAGCTGAACTTTACACGGACGATCGTGGCGACGGAACATCGCTGCGGCGCGGCCGAGCGCGCGGCGGAGCGAGCGGCGGCGCGGCGGCTCACTCACGCATACTAGTAGATGCGCGGCTCACGAACGTACGTCCGTTTAAAAAGCGATGCTGACTGGCTAATCTTTAATTAATAATTACTACTTTTCTAAGCATAATTCGAAAAAAATGATTCAGGACTTTTCGACTCAGTTTTTCATGAGGAATATCACTGTGTAAATAGTGGGCGCGAATTAAGTGACACCCTGTATATTAGGAATTTTAAAGAGATTTAATTTTGAAAACTGTAAACAATGTGTAACACCCATTGAACCGAAAATAGATTTAAGTATATGCAAAAGTGAAACAGCTACGGATAAACCAGTAAAAGAATTAATAGGTTGCTTAATGTACTTAATGCTGGGTTCTCGTCCAGATTTAAGTTTTGCTATAAACTACTTGAGTAGATATCAAGATAAATATCCAAATGCAGTATGGCAACATTTGAAAAGGATACTAAGGTATATAAAGGGAACGATGGATTTGAGTTTGATTTATATAAGAAAAAAGGAAAGCAAACAGTTAGTATGTTATGTAGATGCAGATTGGGGAGGAGATACTCATGACCGAAAGTCTGTATCTGGATATTTAATCAAAGTATTCGATTGTACAGTATCTTGGGTTACTCGTAAACAAACATGTATTGCATTGTCAACGACTGAGGCAGAACTCGTAGCATTATGTAACTCGGTTGTTGATAGTCTATGGTTTAAGAAGTTATTGTTAGATTTTAATATTATAACTGATAATATTGTGATATTCGAAGATAATTAAGCCTGCATATATCTAATTAAGAATCCGGAAAATAATCGACGAATTAAACATATAGATTTAAAATACAAGTTTGTTTGCGAAAAATATAAAAGTAAAATTATAAGGTTAGAATATATTAACGGTAAGGAGCAACAAGCGGATATGTTAACTAAAGGTTTGACAAGTATTTTGTTCTGTAATAATCGTATACGTTTAGGCTTGGAGTGATAAAAGAGATATCCTATGTATAAACTACTTAAGTTTGCAAGTTTGTTGTTGTAATAATAATTATGAATAACATTCAGAGAGGGAAAAGAAATGACATTAAGACAGGGTGTTAAGATAGTAATGTCATTCCTTTTCATATAGTATTCTATCTATTTGCTTTATGTAATCCTAGTTCTAAGGTTTCGCGTCTTTACTTTTATACAGTTGGTACTACGTTCGTTTCGTTCTGTTCGCTCGTTAAGAAATGATAGTCACGTTATATTGTGGTCTCAGCATATTGTATAAAAGGCCAAATAAATAGTATTCATAACATAAAATAATACAAGAGTCTCGTTACATCGTTTGCGGAAAGCCTATTAAACAACAACCAATGCAATGGGCATGCGGTTTTTTCTATTTTTTAGGAAAACGATTGACCACCAAACGTTTTGATGACGATATTCGTGACCACCAAACGATTCCGCGTCGAATGAGCCCTATCAAAGTAAATTTGATTGATAAATATAATTTATTTAACTATATATATAGTTTCACAGAGTCATATATACGACCGCACCCTGGCGGAAAAAATTTCTATAAATAACTACAAAATTTGACTAGAATAGAAATTTGTACATTTTTGTTGAAATATTTAATTTTTTGTAGAAATAGTTATTTTTTTGTAGAAATATCTACGAAATAGTACCACAAATTACTATGTTCTCAAATTAAGAAATTATTGCAAGTAGTATTTCATGAAAAACTACAATTTTATAAAAAATAGTACAGAGATCTTGTTCGGAAAACAATACAGCAATTTCACTGCGCGGCCATTACCTGGCCGACCAATCGCGGACCTGCACCCCCGGCGACAATCGACGCGTGGCGACATCGATTATCGCGGTCGATCGCTGTGCTATCCTCACTCGGCGGTTTCCGGATTCTTTGGGTTTCGGCTCGCGGTAGACTACACACGTGTCAGTACCGTTGCAATTGCGAATTTAGTGATTACCAAAAGTGAATATCGGGACGTTATTGACTCCGGACAGTCTCATTCGAGTATCTCGCGTAAGACTCTCAGCGTACTCTCAAGCAGAGCTTCGCTCGCTAGGACGGACGCGGTCGCCGAATCAACGGATGGCCGTCGGTCGACCGGCCGGTCTCATCACATCTCGGAAGATCTCCTCGACGTTGTGACCAGCGGAACCGCCTTATCCGGACCATACTTAAAACGGAACTGAGTGCAGGACATATTTTCTCATCCCGGGACTCTAAGGGAGTACGAGCGGCCTCTCCAGGTAACAAAGAAGTGCGCGCGCGATCCGCGGCCATAACGGCCATCGCGTCGGACGCGAATTTTTTGGGACAAAAGGATAATTAAACTAGCGAGGAGACGAGGATGTATCCGGATTTTAAGTAAAAGTTCGTGTTGATACAAGTACTCTTTATTCAATGAGAGAAAAACGTGGGTTATAAACCTAGGCGGATGCCAAGCGACTTACTACGACTTCCGGTTGTAGCGTGCTCGGCGCCTTTTTCTCGAACCTTCTCTCGCCCTATGTCTACTGCGCACGCAGGCGCATAATCATCGCAAGGAGCGGGAGAGTACGAAAACCCTCTCACTCAACAGAATTCACAATCGGCTGACCCCGCGGAAAACCAGTCGGACGTTCTCGCGGTGAATTCTCGCGAACAGATCTACAAATTTTAAAAATTTAAGAAGAAACAAAATCTTAATAAACTAAAACATCTGTTTACTTGTAGAATACCAAAATTATTTATAAATGACTATAGAAATCTACCACAATTTACGTATCGTACAACTGTGCAACTTAGAGTAGGTAGACTATCCCGGTTCGAACCCATGGGGCAATGAGGGGGGGTGAGGGGCGGGGGGGGGGGGGGGTAACCGAGGGCTAAGGGGATTGTTTTACAGGCGGCGTCTCATATTACAAAGGAGGGTGAGGGGTGTTGACGTGACGCGGGGGAGGGGTGCTGCGTTAGGACCGCGTAGGGTCCGCGCGGGGGAGGGGTGTCGCGTAGGGTCCGCGGGGGAGAGGGGTGTCGCGTAGGGTCCGCGGGGGAGAGGGGTCCCGCGTAGGGTCCGCGGGGGAGAGGGGTGTCGCGTAGGGTCCGCGGGGGAGAGGGGTACCGCGTAGGGTCCGCGGGGGAGAGGGGTACCGCGTTAGGGCCGCGGGGAGAGGTGTACCGCGTTAGGGGTAGGGCCCGCGCCGCCCGCGCCGCCGCCGCTGCCCGCGCCGCCCGCGCCGCTGCCGCCGCCGCCGCCGCCGCCGCCGCCGCCGCCGCCGCCGCCGCCGCCGCCCGCGTTCGCGTTCGCGTTCGCGGGAAAATCCGCGTTTACAAAAAAATGTTATCCTACCTTAATTTAGCGGACGCCCGTGTCCGCGCCCGACGGGGTGACGATCGAGTTGCAATCGTAACCGCGTATGTCCAGACTCTGTACAGAGGGTCACTATGTGTGACTAAGCAGTGTTAAGTCGGTCAGTTATTGTAATCTGAGAGTTACGATATCGCATCTCTTCGCGTTCTCTCTACCCATCCCATTCGCTTTCTTTCGTTCGCGCATCATACGCTCGGTATTTAAATTTTAATATTCTAATAAGGAACAGATGAGGAGGATGTGGAAGGAAAATTAAATAAGTAAAAAGATATTTTAGATATATGGTATACATTTATTCATCTAGATCTACTACATCAAAAGATTTCTCTCTCGATGCAGCATACATAATATCATCCATAGCATACGCTATGAGTTCACAATCTACAATTGACGTGCGGTCGTAATAGTAATGGTTGCGCAAGAAAGTAACGGCGTCGCATTTTTTGGTAATACGATTTTTTCGTAGAAGACTTCCAAAGGTGCTGAGGCTCTTATCTACCTCTTTCGCATACTTATATAGCTCATGACATACATACTCGACGCAGTGTGTGAGTTCGAATAAAGAGAATATAGTTGCTGGTTTCATGTACAACGAAGTATTGCCCGACGACAATTTTATAAGTTTATCGTCATGCATTTGTACAACTTCCAGTATTAGGTTTTCTGGAAGAGTCGGAATAGTCAGCGACTGACCGACAGCTGACCGCACAAGTCGCTCGACATCCATGCGTCTTATATCGATGAGCTTCTTCCACGTGTAATAAAGCATCGCGATTTTATTTCCTCGGTTGTCGCCAAGGATCAATTCGACAAAGGAGGATTCATGTGGAGGCTTCAGACTGACGCTGACCCCAATTTCCAAATATTTGTAAGCAGTAGGTGTCAATGCGTATCGTCCGTTGAATAGACGCACCGCACGACGCTCCAACGAAGTGCTGTAGAAAAAAAGAACAAGATGAGTCTTAAAATAAGAAAATTGGAAAAAATTATAAAATAGGAAAAATTATAAAATAGGAGACTCTATAAATAAAACGAAACTTACTTGTTCACATTCGATGGAGTAGCAGCTTCGGGAATCGATGGAGTAGCAGGTTCGGGAATCGGCACGTAATAATTCATGCTTGCGCCACCACTGTTGCTTTCCGCAGCGGAGTATATTTTTTTCACTCTCGGTTATGGCAAGTCAACCGTTTGTACAAGACTGACCGTTCGCATAAAATTAACGGAGCGTATACGCGACAACACCCTACTTCTTTTTTAAAATTATGACGTGGTGGGGGATTAATGCTTCTAGAACGTATTCTGAGAAAAGGTGTTTATCAAGGTTTTGAACGAACGTGTTGGGACATGTTTCACTGCATCATTCGATTATGACGTCGATTAATGCGAAGCAAATGCATTGTTCAGGCGGATTAAATATGTAAACAATATCCACGATTAAATATCGGTGATAAAAATGTTTGTCTCGATGAGAATGATTTAACCGTCGCGGTGTCGCGGTCATGATCATCATTTTTTTTTTTACGAAGACTTGTTTATCGGAGGGGTTTCGGTTAACGTTTCGGGACATGTTTTACGACGTTGCTCGGTTATAACGTCGCAGTGTCCTATGGTGTCCTCTTTATTGTTTATCGAGGCATATTTCACGGCACCATTCGGTTATAGCGTTGCGTATTATTTTTTTTGCGAGCGCCGAGATCAGGCTGCTAGACGTTGTAGGCAAAATAGTGCGTAAGCAGAACGCAACGTCTAAGGGATATTACTTTTCTGCGACGCCATTCGGTTATGGCGTCGCGTATTATTTTGCGAGCGCCGAGGTCCGGCTGCTGGAATTTGTATACAAAATAGCGCGTAAGCAGAACTCAACGTCTAAAGGATATTACCTTTCTGTAACTTATATGCTGAACAATAGATCTGATGACACTATGCAGTAGATGGAAGAAGAAACGATACGTGATGCCCCAGTTGGAAGGAGAGAAAAAAGAATGATAGATGAAATATATAACGATGAAATCTTAATAATTTTATGAGTATGCACTATTACGTTCAAGGATGCCAACGGTTTTGTGTATCGTGTGAGAGAGTCACGTGCAAGTGCTCCGTAGAAATTTGTGACGTGATGTAAAAAAAATTACTATAAAACTCAAAAACATGGAAAACCTCAATAAAACTGCGCGCGAACTGTTGGAGCAGTCGCGCCAAGTCGCTACCTTGAGCGAGTATTTCACGTGGGCACAGCGATGCGAGGAAACCATCGAACAGCTCGAAGAGCATAGTCGCGCCAAGCGTCCGCGGCTCTGGCCTGGATATAGACATTTATTGGTGTCGAATGTCAGACTACTCGAGGGTGCGAGAATTCAATTAGACAGACGTTTTATACACAGCGGTGGTGATTTGGTGGTCGCGGGCACCAGTAGTGGCGGCGGTGGCAATAACGCGGAAAGACTCGTTTGGCGAGAGATCGATGCCGCGTTCGAAAACCGTATACGGACTGGTGCGGTGATTAACACAGACTATATCAAACCGCGACAATTTATGGTGGACGCTGCTAGTGTAGTGCTCGAGAAAGTGCAAGACGCTATAAACAGACACAACAGCGTGAAAGTGAACACCGTGTTCAACGGTGAGTTTGTGACGGGTGATAAACGTGACAATAAGAGTATGAACACGAATAACTATGCTCTCTTTCGTACATCCGATATGCGTGAGTGGTACGAGCGACACGTTATCGAACCCACACTGGCGAAACTCGAGGAGTTCCAGGAGCGAGATAGCGGGTGGGCGCTATCGCGTATCCTCGATCTTACAATTAATATCAACAGGTACGATCCTATGCGCGCGGGATGTCACCTGGAATTACCGCAAGAGATATTGAGGAAGAATGCGGTGATTAACGTCCGGTCCACGGACAATGCATGTTTCGCGTGGTCGGTGGTCGCCGCGCTGTATCCAGTCGAGCGACATACGGAACGGGTATCCATGTACCCGCATTATACAACCGTGTTAAATGTACAAGACATTGAGTTTCCTATGTCTCTGAAAGGAATTAGTACATTTGAACGACTCAATGACGTATCGATAAATGTCTACACCATCGAGGGACATAAAACGCTAACCGTTCTACCGATACGGCTCACCGACCGGAAGAGAGAAAAGCACGTCAATCTGTTGTACGTGCAAGACTCGCAAGACTACAACGTGGGGCATTTCGCGTGGATAAAGAACCTGTCCCGCCTTGTGAGCTCACAAATAAATAGAGATGAACATAGGAAATACTTTTGCGATCGGTGAGTAATACATTTATAAAATCATATTATACGATATTTTATATTTTTTATATAAAAGATATATGTAAAAATTGCAAAATTTTTGCAGATGTCTACACTATTTCTACACGAACGACAAGTTGCAATCGCACACGGTAGACTGCAGTGAGATAAACGACTGCGCCATCCGACTACCGAGCGAAGACGACAAATGGTTGAGCTTCCGCAACTACAACAGAAAGGAGCGGCTCCCATTCGTCGTGTACGCCGATCTCGAATGCACCCTGGAAGAGATGGAAGCGGATGAGAGAATGTCCACGTACGCATATCAACGCCACGAGGTATTTAGCGTCGGGTACTACGTGCAGTGCTCGTACGACGACTCGTTATCTACGTATCGGTTTCGCCGCGATAAGGATTGCGTCGCATGGTTCGCCAACGAACTCGAGGAATTAGCGCATCGCGTAAAGGGTATTTTATCCGCCAATGTCCCCATGGAAACGCTCTCGAAAGAACAGTGGCATGCGTTTCACAGCGCGACGCACTGCCACATTTGCGATAAACCGTTCACACTAAACGACGATGAGGAGCGAGTACGCGATCATTGCCATCTGACCGGCCGCTATAGAGGTCCCGCGCATTCAAACTGTAATCTCAATTATAAAGACTCATATGTCATTCCCGTAGTGTTTCACAATTTATCCGGTTACGACGCACATTTTATCATAAACGAAATAGCTGCCGCGTTCGAAGGCTCGATCGACGTACTGCCGTTAACTAAAGAAAAATATATCTAGTTCACGAATAACGTTAAAGACACCGCCGACAAATCAGATTCGCGAAACAATATAAAGTTACGGTTCATCGATTCGTTAAAATTTCTCACCACTAGTCTCGAAAAATTGGCATCCTTCCTCGATAAGGACAAATTAAAAATTGTACGTTCAAAATTTTCCGAATTATCAGTCCACGATTTAGAACTACTGACGCGAAAAGGTGTCTTTCCTTACGAATACGTGGATTGCGTGGACAAGCTGCAGGATACGCGTTTACCGTCGCGCAAATTATTTTATAGTTCCTTGGTCGGTGACACTGTATCCGAGAGTGATTACGCGCACGCCGTGAACGTTTGGCAGCGGTTCTCCGTTCGAACCTTGGGCAAATACAGCGATCTGTATTTAAAAACGGATGTCTTGTTATTGGCCGACGTTTTCGAAAATTTTCGTGACAGTTGCATCAAAAGTTACGGACTAGACCCCGCTTATTACTACACATTGCCAGGTTTCACATGGGACGCCATGTTGAAGCATACTCGCGTAAATTTCGAACTGCTCACCGATATAGATATGGTAATGTTTATCGAACGTGGTATTCGCGGCGGTCTGAGTCAATGTTCAGGCAGATACGCGCGAGCCAATAACAAATACATGCAGTCGTACGATCCATCGAAACCATCGTCGTACCTCATGTATTTCGACGTAAACAACTTGTACGGTTGGGCAATGTGCCAACCTCTACCGTACGCAGATTTTCGATGGGTCGAAGACGTTTCGAATTTTGATATTAGCGCGATCGATACGAATTCGCCCACAGGTTATATTCTCGAGGTCGATCTGGAGTACCCTCAGAATAAACACGACGCGCACACTGACCTACCGTTCTGTCCGACGCGCGATAAGCCGCCAGGCGCGCGGCAGGCCAAGCTCCTTGCGACTGTGTGCGATAAGAAGCGCTATGTCATACACTATCGTAACCTTCAGCAATGCACGCGCCACGACCTTCGAGTTACAAAAATACATCGCGTATTGCAATTTGCTCAATCTCCATGGCTCCGCGATTACATCGAATTAAACACTCTGTTTAGAACGCGCGCGACAAATGATTTTGAAAAGAATTTATATAAATTGATGAATAATGCGGTATTCGGAAAAACGATGGAGAATGTGCGTAATCATGTAGACGTAAAATTATTGACTCATTGGGGGGGGGGGGGGGGGGTAGATACGGCGCGGAGGCAATGATCACTAAACCAAATTTCCATAGCAGGAGTATTTTTTCGGAAAATCTGGTTGCCATAGAAATGCGTAAACTCGAGGTGAAATTTAACAAACCTATCTACGTGGGTATGTGCATCCTCGACATATCTAAGATATGTTTGTATGAATTTCATCACGAGTACATGTCTCCTCTGTATAGCGACAAGTGTAAAATTATGTACACGGACACGGACAGTTTGATCTACCATATAGAGTGCGAGGATGTGTACGAGAACGTGAAACGTGATATCGCTAGGTTTGATACGAGCGATTACCCGGTCGGCAACGCGTACGGTATACCGCTTGAGAACAAGAAGGTGCCGGGCTTGATGAAGGATGAAAATAACGGCGCGATCATGACTGAATTCGTTGGACTCAGGGCGAAAATGTACGCCTTGCGAGTCGATGGTAAAATAGATACTAAGAGAGCAAAAGGTGTCAAGAGTAACGTTGTCGCGAGAACGATAACGTTTGACGACTACACGCGGTGTTTGAGTGATGAAATTGAAGTGATGCGACAGCAGTCCTGTATAAGATCGAAATTGCACCAAGTGCGTACAGTGTCCGAGACGAAAATCGCTCTGAGTCCGTACGACGACAAACGATATATCTTATCGAATACAACCGATACGTTACCGTGGGGGCATTATCGAATACCCTTGTAACGTAATGTATGTATGTATGTATGTATGTATGCAATATAACGTATAACGTAACGTATAACGTAATGTATAACTTATAACATAACGTATAACGTAATGTATAACGTGTAACATAATGTAAGTATATATGTATGTAATGTATGAAATAAAACGTTTTATATTGAACATGATATTAATAAAGATATTGGATGTATGCAACATTTTATATTGGATGGGATATTAATAAAGATATTGATTTAATATTTCATATTTCTTATATGTATTTCAAATTTTATTTTCTACATATTTATTTCCTTAAATGTATTTTATATGTATTACATTTTTTTTATGTATTTTTTTTATACAGTAAAAATAAAATGTCATTATATATATTAAATCACGTTGTCCTTGTGTATCCATGAATTGTGCGATCCATCGAATCCCAACCATTTCACATAAACCTCGTCACCCCTCCTGCGAAGTACTTTCTCCACGAGATACACGTCTGGATAAGCCGCGCGATGCAGTTCATGCTCGTAGAATCCTCCGGTGACAGATTTTCCTCGATAGTCCTCGAGTAGATAGGTTACGGGATTAGTACGCTGTACTTTAACAATTTTGAAAACCTCGGTTGTCCAATTCGGCGTGTAACCTTTCTCGAAAACAGTCTTGTACTTGCTGACGCGTACCGGGTCGCCTACTTTGAACTTTGCCAGACCCGCGATCTTTATCTCGCTGTACACCGTGTTCAAGAGTCTTTCGGCGATCGCGGGAGTAACGTCAACGGGCCGCACGCCGATCGTTCGATGCTTGCGCGCGTTGTAATCCGACACGAGTCGCGGCAACGCGTCGACCCACTTGTAAGTCCCATTGAGCGTAAACATCTTTCACATGTCATTCTTTAACGTGCGATTGAATCGCTCGACGACCGATGCCTTCATCACCGAATATGTGGAATAATGATTAATGCCGTGTTTTTTCATGAGACGTTGCACGTCGGCGTTGTAAAATTCCTTCCCCATATCGGTTTGCAAGTTTTTCGGGCACCTCTTGCTGTCTCGAATTATCTTAGCGATAACGTCAGCTGTCTCGCTTCCGCCTTTACTCTTGAGTGGCACGGCCCACGCGTACTTGCTCAGCACATCGATGACGGTAAGTATGTAGTGGTAGCCTCTATTGAAACGCGAGTAAGGACGCATCTCGACGATGTCAGCCTGCCACAGGTCATCGTACCCACGCACGATGACGCGTCTTCGGGGAAAATTTCTTCTCGCCGGTGCGTGCAGTTCCTCGACGAGTCGTCGTTTTTCGATATTTTTACGTCCATCGGATTTCGACGATGTCATGTTTTTTTAACGGTGTGTAATAATACACGCAAAGAAATTATATCTTAAACTTTTTTTAAACCAATCAATAACCGTTTATTTCCGTTCCTTGTCGCTCAATAGCGGTTCTTTGTCATCGGCTTGTCGTTTGTTTCTGCTCATTAACCGTTCACAGCCGTTTCTGAACCGTTCGTAACCGCTTCTGAGCCGTTCGTTGTAACTGCTCGATGACCGTTCCTGAATCGCTCGTCGCCCTTCGTCGTCGTCGTCATTGGGCAGCCTTTCGTAACCTTTCCCGGATCGTTTGCCGCTGTCCATCGTTATTAAGGTTTCGTCGATCGAAAGATATGTGCCTCGAGCGCCTCTCGGTTCGCGTCCAACACGGCTTGCGTATCTCGTTTGAGCGCGATCAGATTCGTTTCGATTTCCTCCAACTGATCTCTCAATATTTTAACGCTATCTCTCAGAAGTCTAAGATTCGTTTCAAATTCAGTCTCCAATCGCGTTTTACGATACTTCTCGAATTCCGCTTCGTTTCTCAAACTCTTAACGCTCTGTTCCACGTACAGTTTATTAACCGCGTCACCGTCAGCCTCCGGTTGCGCCACGCGACGAATCTTGCGCGAATTTGCGTCAAAGTCCGTAGCAGTGCGACACAGAGCGTTATCGCGCACGAAATTTCTCATTAATCCACTCCACTGATGGTACGATACGGCGTTCGACGCGTCTCTGCTCTGCTCGAATATACCAAATTTGTTGATCGGCATTTCGACGCTGATTGAGCGGCTCACCGCCGCGCGGCTCAATTTATAATATGACCGGCTTCGCGAAGTTCCTCGATGATCGACAGGATCTCGTTGTCATGGGCATTGTTGCCAGCGTGGTGCGAAGCGTCGAGCAATCGTAGACGATCCACCAGCTCGTTGGGATCGTCCCAGTGCACGTAATCGATCTTATTGTCGGTCAGCGTCATCGCGCGAGGCGCGATTAATCCTTTTCCGGATCGTTTCTTCATGGATGCGGGTGGTATCAACTTCTGGATTATATTCATGTACTTGTATCCACTGTTGGACTTTACTCGCCCGAGAGGATCGTGATTGGCTCTATGAGTGCTCGTCTCAAATAAAATATTCTTGTACTTTTGCATATCCTCCTCCGTGTAAATGTTTTTATCAGGCTTGTTTTTAAAGATCAAGTCGTAAATACCGGGTGTGCCAATGTAATGTACGTCGCCGATATATATGTTATCCATGCTGTCCACCTTGAAACGTTTATTCCCGAGCATCATTCCATCGTTGCCGAGATAAACGCCGCACACGGTATCTATATCGCTCCTTGGCTTGACACTCATAAGAGCACCGATGTACTCTTGGCCCAATGGACCCAAGGTATCGTGCAACGCTTCTCGACCCTCCGATGTTTCCAACTCCTTTCGAATAGACGTCGCGAGCTCTGAGTCGTCCGTGAGGTCAAAAACAGGCATGTTTTCGGGTAATTCGAACTTTATTGTAGGCTGCATTTTTCTCGCCGTTACGTATGGCGGAGATGATATCGGTGGAGATGAGGTTATCGGTGTAGAGGTTATCGGTGGTACATCCAGTAAAGCTTTCGATCGTTTCGATTGGCTAGATTTACGCGGTGCCGCCGGTAATCCGACCATTTTCTCTTTCTCGGCGTCGCATTCTCGGAAAACGTTTCGATCTCAGCGTCGCTCTCCGGCTCCTCTTTCTTCACCGCGGTCGATTTGTCGGCGATCTTTTGCAACGGCTCGATGAGAAACTTAAAGTGCGTGTCCAACTCAATGTCCTTCTCAATCCTACCGGTCTTCATAGCGCGAAGTTTCTTGCGAATCGACTCGCTCGTTTTCGCAATCTTCTTCGCAACCTTCTCACGCTCGCGGATATCCATGCTCTTGTCGATCGCAGCCATCGCGGAAATACGTGATGCTCTCTCCGACGTTTTACCTCGACGAGGTACCGACGACAACTGACCGTTTTTGCGGTATCGCGAACATGTTAAATCCTTTTCTGTATCGACCATTGTTGAGCGAGCTGTCCTTGTCTATCACTACGAATCCGTACTTGCGCTGCCAACATTCGCTGCACAGCGCGCTGAATTCATCGTACGACATGTCGGTGTTCACGTGATCGTTGTACACGTGTGTCAGATTGGTACCATCCTGTTTGAACAGGATCAGCAGGTTCGCGTTGTCGCGTATCAGATGTTTAGGTATTTTCGCGTACGTCTGACAGAGATAAAAACAGTCGACGTTCGAGTGCCTACCCATTGAAAAATACTCTCTCACGGTGTCTTGCTTGTCGCATGCCACGTCATCGAAAACAAATATCGAGTTTGAACACGCATCGCTCGGTGGAATGACGTCACTGTTGTTGGAGAACGTAAAGTAGCCGATTTCGTCGATCGACGTCAATAAATTCTCCAGATATCGATATTTCGGTTGCTGAAACGACTTTGAGTAAACGTACACGTTCTCGAAACGTACACCGTGCGGGCTTTCCAACAAGCTTATCAGAACGTTGGTTTTACCGCAATTCAAGGGACCGCAAATGATGGCGCGTATAGTGGCCGGTAGCATTGTACCGTGCCTGCGCTTCTCCGCGTTGCCCCCCATCGACCGTGATCTATCGTCGCAGTTTTTCACGCGAATCGCCTGCGGTTGTCGCACGAATCTCATTTTTTGCATTGCTGACCGGAGGGCTGGATCGAGCGCCTATTTATAGGTGCGCGAAACCGCGCATCGCTCAGTAGCGGAAAAATGTTCATTCTGTTATCAAGACCTTCCGATATTCGCGATTTCAGCGCCGAGCAGCTACAATTTGTACCAAAGGCTGTTCTCTTGCAATTGTGTGGCGATTACGTCCACCACGTGTGGGACAGGCTTCCGGAACATATAAAGGCGGATTCGGAGATTCAGCAATATCGTCGGTGCTTAGAACATTATAATTTACCGCATCATCGAACGCACATCGACGGTCCGGCACCGTTGATAAAAAATTGCGGCGAATGCCAGCGACAAAAATAGGCAAAGGTCTCTTCAACCGCGCGATAAGCTCACTTCCGATCGAATTGCACATTCCCGGCTATCAGTTTTGCGGTCCGGGCACTCGGCTGAAGGAGCGATTAGCCAGAGGCGATCCGGGTGTAAATCCATTGGACGCGGCGTGTCGCGAGCACGACATAGCGTATTCGCGTAACAAAGATCTCACCGGGAGACACGCGGCGGACAAGGTACTCGCCGACAAGGCGCTAGGACGTGTCATCGCGAGAGATTCGGCTCTCGGAGAGAGAGGTGCCGCTACAGCCGTCTGGGCTGCTATGAAAGCAAAGACGAAGCTAGGAATGAGTTTGCGAACCGTAAAAAAGAAGAAGAGGAGAGCGTCGAAAAAACGGATACTTCCGGCGGCGAAACGAGGCGGTGTATTGCCGCTTCTACCGTTGCTGGGAGTTCTCGGTTCCCTGGCCGGCGGGGCGGCCGGGGTCGCAACGGCCGTGAACGCTCGCAAAACCGCGCGACGTCAGCTGGAAGAGATGCAACGTCACAATCGCGCCATGGAAGGTCGCGGACTTTATCTCGCTCCGTACAAACGCGGACGGGGAGTTGCGTCGAAGAAGAGGAGAGAAAATAAAAAAAAAAAACGTCAAAGAGACGTTAAAAATGCCCACGGGTGTTACGACTAACGTACAATTGAATCGACTGGCGAAACACATGCGCGTACCGTTCTTCAGGGGTGTTTTCATGCGTGACTCGTTACCAATCGGCGGTATACGCCGAAACGAGAGCGGTATTGTAAATTTGGATGATACAGCGGGCTCCGGTACTCACTGGGGTAGCGTACGCAAAGAGGGGAACCGCGCGATGTATTTTGACAGTTTCGGTAATCTTCGACCGCCAAAAGAGTTGGTGCGATATTTCGGACCGAGCGTGATGAAGATAGAGTACAATCGCACGCCCGTTCAAACATATGATCAGAACATCTGCGGACAAGCGTGCCTGCGATTTCTCCTGACAATAGACGACGATCGGCGTAAATTTAAGGACTGACGGTGCGCCGTGGAGACTCAGTGTTAGTCGAACGGTTTTCCCGACATGTCTATGACATTCACGCTGACCGGGAAGAGCAGCATCCTCGCGGTGCCCTACTTTCCCGCCGTAGATTTGAGCGACGGTGACTACGAGCTCCGTCTAACGGTTTTTGAGACTTATCACACGATACCTAACGTGAATTCTTCGAATAATAAATTTTACTTCGACGAGGATGACACGGAAATTACGATACCCGAGGGATCGTACGAGATAGGAGCGATACACGAGTTTTTGAAACGCGCTGTTTCACGGAAAACGCCCGCGACGCGTAGCTCCTTCCATCAGCAATCGTACATCGGTCGCGGATATCGCGCGAGGGGAGACCGCTCGCGCGAATGGCGACGAGGGCGATGATGACAACGCGGAGTACAAGGATGATGAGGCTGTAAAATATCCGATAGTGCTCCGTGCTAATTACAACACGATGAAAAGTGAGATCAATTGCGCTTTCAGAGTAAACTTTAGCAAACCAAACAATATTGGATCACTGCTGGGATTCTCGTCGAAGCGTATATTGCAGCCTGGAAAATGGCACCGATCGGACCTACCATTAATATCATCAATATAAACATTATCCGCGTAGAGTGTAACGTGACCGCGGGTGCGTACAGCAACGGCAAACCCGTTCACACGATACACGAATTTTCTCCGAGCGTGCCGCCAGGATATAAGATATCGGAAACACCGGCGCAGATCATTTACCTGCCGATCATCGCACGGAGCATTACGGATCTAACGGTAAGCATCGTGGATCAGGACGGACGATTGCTCGATTTTCGAGGCGAAGAGATCACCGTCAGATTGCACGTACGACGGCGACAGCGATAACGCGCGTGAGTGTGCGCGACATATATGAGATGCTCGTGTTGAACGACTCGGAGCACACGAGAGATAACACTATTTACACTACGGTAGCGGTCAACGATATCGTTCGATCATTGTCATCACCAGCGTTAAGCTACGCTAAAAATACGAGAAAGAAACTCACAGCGTCGAACGTTAAATTCTTACAATCTTTGGGATTCGCGGTGCGAAATATCTGAGGAATCATGACCGATATCTTTAACATTGGAAGCGAGCCAGTCTTTGACGATCGCATCGTCAAGATCGAGACTCACACGTACAACGCGTACGCCAACACAACGTTCGAGTATAGCGATGAGATACGAATACCCATACAACAGCAGGATCTGTATACGTTGCCGTGCGAAAGTTTTCTCTACGTCGAAGGAATATTGACGGTGAACAGAGTAGACGGTGAACCCGATAACGTGGTATTGGCGAATAATGCCGTCGCATTCTTGTTCGATGAGATTCGATACAAACTCGACGGTGTGGAGATTGATCGTAACAGAAACGTAGGAATAACAACAACGCTCAAGAATTACGCGTCGCTGTCTTTGGGCGCGAGTAAGATTCTGAAAAACGCTGGCTGGGATATGCTCAATAACGCTGACATCACTTCTACGCGAAGAAACTTTACTTTTCACGTACCGCTCAGCATGCTACTGGGATTTTGCGAGGATTACAAACGCGTGGTGATCAACGCGCGTCACGAATTGATCTTGATACGATCGCGCAATGATAACAATTCCCTAGTGGGAAATCCGACGTTGAATCCTGCTATCAACGTACTCAAGATACAATGGCGAATGCCTCACGTGTTGCTGAACGAGATCAACAAACTGTCGATGCTGCGCGCCTTGGAAAACGGACGATATCTGAATATGAGTTTCCGTTCGTGGGATCTGTACGAGTATCCCCTGTTGCAAAACACGACCAAGCACTCGTGGGCTATCAAGACCGGGACTCACCTCGAAAAACCGCGATACGTCAT